>CAKAJE020002095.1:0-236591 GCA_916610135.2 Macropis europaea
TTACGTCGCTCCTATTTCAGACAGCGTATTGGGCTAAGCGGCATCTCAAAACGCATGAAATGGCGATTAAAATGCACTGTTAAACTTGTAATGTAGGTCAAACAGAGACCCGATTAGATCATTTCATATTATGGTTAATTTAAGAATTCAGAAAAATTCTATCACATTTGTTCAATTTACGTCGCTCCTATTTCAGATAGCGTACTCGGATAGGCGGCATCTTAAAGCGCGTGGAATGGCGAGTAAAATGCACTATTAAACTTCTATGACAGGGCAATCAGAGACCCGATTAGATCATTTTATATTTTGGTTAATATAAGGATTCAGCGTAATTCTATCACATTTGTTCAATTTACGTCGCTCCTATTTCAGATAGCATATTGTGCTAAGCGGCATCTCAAAGCGCATGAAATGACGAGTGAAATGCACTATTAAACTTCTAGGGTAGGGCGAACAAAGACCCGATTAGATCATTTCACATTAAGGTTAATATAAGAATTCAGCGAAATTCTATCACATTTGTTCAATTTACGTCGCTCCTATTTCAGATAGCGTATTGGGCTAAGCTGCATCTCAAAGCGCAAGAAATGGCGAGTAAAATGCACTATTAAACTTCTATTATAGGGCAATCAGAGACCCGATTAGATCATTTTATATTTTGGTTAATATAAGAATTCAGCGAAATTCTATCACATTTGTTCAATTTACGTCGCTCCTATTTCAGATAGCTTATTGGGCTAGGCGGCATCTTAAAGCGCGTGGAAGGGCGAGTAAAATGCACTACTAAACTTCTATGGTAGGGCAATCAGAGTCCCGTTTAGATCATTTTATGTATTGTTTAATATAAGATTTCAGGGAAATTCTATCACATTTGTTCAATTTACGTCGCTCCTATTTCAGACAGCGTATTGGGCTAAGCGGCATCTCACACCGCATGAAATGGCGAGAGAAATGCACTATTAAACTTCTTGGGTAGGGCGAACAGAGACCCGATTAGATCATTTTATATTACGGTTAATATAAGAGTTCAGCGTAATTCTGTGACATTTGTTCAACTTACGTAGCTCCTATTTCAGATAGCCTACTGGGCTAGGCGGCATCTTAAAGCGCGTGGAATGGCGAGTACAATGCACTATTAAACTTCTATGATAGGGCAATCAGAGACCCGATTAGAACATTTTATATTTTGGTTAATATAAGAATTCAGCGAAATTCTATCACAATTGTTCAATTTACGTCGCTCCTATTTCAGATAGCGTATTGGGCTAAGCGGCATCTCAAAGCGCATGAAATGGCGAGTAAAATGCACTATTAAACTTCTAGGGTAGGGCAAACAGTGACCACATTAGATCATTTTATATTACGGTTAATATAAGAATTCAGCGTAATTCTGTCACATTTGTTCAACTTACGTCGCTGCTATTTCAGATAGCGTACTGGGCTAGGCGGCATCTTAAAGCGCGTGGAATGGCGAGTACAATGCACTATTAAACTTCTATTATAGGGCAATCAGAGACCCGATTAGATCATTTTATATTTTGGTTAATATAAGAATTCAGCGAAATTCTATCACATTTGTTCAATTTACGTCGCTCCTATTTCAGATAGCTTATTGGGCTAGGCGGCATCTTAAAGCGCGTGGAAGGGCGAGTAAAATGGACTACTAAACTTCTATGGTAGGGCAATCAGAGTCCCGTTTAGATCATTTTATGTATTGTTTAATATAAGATTTCAGGGAAATTCTATCACATTTGTTCAATTTACGTCGCTCCTATTTCAGACAGCGTATTGGGCTAAGCGGCATCTCAAAACGCATGAAATGGCGATTAAAATGCACTGTTAAACTTGTAATGTAGGTCAAACAGAGACCCGATTAGATCATTTCATATTATGGTTAATTTAAGAATTCAGAAAAATTCTATCACATTTGTTCAATTTACGTCGCTCCTATTTCAGATAGCGTACTCGGATAGGCGGCATCTTAAAGCGCGTGGAATGGCGAGTAAAATGCACTATTAAACTTCTATGACAGGGCAATCAGAGACCCGATTAGATCATTTTATATTTTGGTTAATATAAGGATTCAGCGTAATTCTATCACATTTGTTCAATTTACGTCGCTCCTATTTCAGATAGCATATTGTGCTAAGCGGCATCTCAAAGCGCATGAAATGACGAGTGAAATGCACTATTAAACTTCTAGGGTAGGGCGAACAAAGACCCGATTAGATCATTTCACATTAAGGTTAATATAAGAATTCAGCGAAATTCTATCACATTTGTTCAATTTACGTCGCTCCTATTTCAGATAGCGTATTGGGCTAAGCTGCATCTCAAAGCGCAAGAAATGGCGAGTAAAATGCACTATTAAACTTCTATTATAGGGCAATCAGAGACCCGATTAGATCATTTTATATTTTGGTTAATATAAGAATTCAGCGAAATTCTATCACATTTGTTCAATTTACGTCGCTCCTATTTCAGATAGCTTATTGGGCTGGGCGGCATCTTAAAGCGCGTGGAAGGGCGAGTAAAATGCACTACTAAACTTCTATGGTAGGGCAATCAGAGTCCCGTTTAGATCATTTTATGTATTGTTTAATATAAGATTTCAGGGAAATTCTATCACATTTGTTCAATTTACGTCGCTCCTATTTCAGACAGCGTATTGGGCTAAGCGGCATCTCACACCGCATGAAATGACGAGAGAAATGCACTATTAAACTTCTTGGGTAGGGCGAACAGAGACCCGATTAGATCATTTTATATTACGGTTAATATAAGAGTTCAGCGTAATTCTGTGACATTTGTTCAACTTACGTAGCTCCTATTTCAGATAGCCTACTGGGCTAGGCGGCATCTTAAAGCGCGTGGAATGGCGAGTACAATGCACTATTAAACTTCTATGATAGGGCAATCAGAGACCCGATTAGAACATTTTATATTTTGGTTAATATAAGAATTCAGCGAAATTCTATCACAATTGTTCAATTTACGTCGCTCCTATTTCAGATAGCGTATTGGGCTAAGCGGCATCTCAAAGCGCATGAAATGGCGAGTAAAATGCACTATTAAACTTCTAGGGTAGGGCAAACAGTGACCACATTAGATCATTTTATATTACGGTTAATATAAGAATTCAGCGTAATTCTGTCACATTTGTTCAACTTACGTCGCTGCTATTTCAGATAGCGTACTGGGCTAGGCGGCATCTTAAAGCGCGTGGAATGGCGAGTACAATGCACTATTAAACTTCTATTATAGGGCAATCAGAGACCCGATTAGATCATTTTATATTTTGGTTAATATAAGATTTCAGGGAAATTCTATCACATTTGTTCAATTTACGTCGCTCCTATTTCAGACAGCGTATTGGGCTAAGCGGCATCTCAAAACGCATGAAATGGCGATTAAAATGCACTGTTAAACTTGTAATGTAGGTCAAACAGAGACCCGATTAGATCATTTCATATTATGGTTAATTTAAGAATTCAGAAAAATTCTATCACATTTGTTCAATTTACGTCGCTCCTATTTCAGATAGCGTACTCGGATAGGCGGCATCTTAAAGCGCGTGGAATGGCGAGTAAAATGCACTATTAAACTTCTATGACAGGGCAATCAGAGACCCGATTAGATCATTTTATATTTTGGTTAATATAAGGATTCAGCGTAATTCTATCACATTTGTTCAATTTACGTCGCTCCTATTTCAGATAGCATATTGTGCTAAGCGGCATCTCAAAGCGCATGAAATGACGAGTGAAATGCACTATTAAACTTCTAGGGTAGGGCGAACAAAGACCCGATTAGATCATTTCACATTAAGGTTAATATAAGAATTCAGCGAAATTCTATCACATTTGTTCAATTTACGTCGCTCCTATTTCAGATAGCGTATTGGGCTAAGCTGCATCTCAAAGCGCAAGAAATGGCGAGTAAAATGCACTATTAAACTTCTATTATAGGGCAATCAGAGACCCGATTAGATCATTTTATATTTTGGTTAATATAAGAATTCAGCGAAATTCTATCACATTTGTTCAATTTACGTCGCTCCTATTTCAGATAGCTTATTGGCTGGGCGGCATCTTAAAGCGCGTGGAAGGGCGAGTAAAATGCACTACTAAACTTCTATGGTAGGGCAATCAGAGTCCCGTTTAGATCATTTTATGTATTGTTTAATATAAGATTTCAGGGAAATTCTATCACATTTGTTCAATTTACGTCGCTCCTATTTCAGACAGCGTATTGGGCTAAGCGGCATCTCACACCGCATGAAATGACGAGAGAAATGCACTATTAAACTTCTTGGGTAGGGCGAACAGAGACCCGATTAGATCATTTTATATTACGGTTAATATAAGAGTTCAGCGTAATTCTGTGACATTTGTTCAACTTACGTAGCTCCTATTTCAGATAGCCTACTGGGCTAGGCGGCATCTTAAAGCGCGTGGAATGGCGAGTACAATGCACTATTAAACTTCTATGATAGGGCAATCAGAGACCCGATTAGAACATTTTATATTTTGGTTAATATAAGAATTCAGCGAAATTCTATCACAATTGTTCAATTTACGTCGCTCCTATTTCAGATAGCGTATTGGGCTAAGCGGCATCTCAAAGCGCATGAAATGGCGAGTAAAATGCACTATTAAACTTCTAGGGTAGGGCAAACAGTGACCACATTAGATCATTTTATATTACGGTTAATATAAGAATTCAGCGTAATTCTGTCACATTTGTTCAACTTACGTCGCTCCTATTTCAGATAGCGTACTGGGCTAGGCGGCATCTTAAAGCGCGTGGAATGGCGAGTACAATGCACTATTAAACTTCTATTATAGGGCAATCAGAGACCCGATTAGATCATTTTATATTTTGGTTAATATAAGAATTCAGCGAAATTCTATCACATTTGTTCAATTTACGTCGCTCCTATTTCAGATAGCTTATTGGGCTAGGCGGCATCTTAAACCGCGTGGAAGGGCGAGTAAAATGGACTACTAAACTTCTATGGTAGGGCAATCAGAGTCCCGTTTAGATCATTTTATGTATTGTTTAATATAAGATTTCAGGGAAATTCTATCACATTTGTTCAATTTACGTCGCTCCTATTTCAGACAGCGTATTGGGCTAAGCGGCATCTCAAAACGCATGAAATGGCGATTAAAATGCACTGTTAAACTTGTAATGTAGGTCAAACAGAGACCCGATTAGATCATTTCATATTATGGTTAATTTAAGAATTCAGAAAAATTCTATCACATTTGTTCAATTTACGTCGCTCCTATTTCAGATAGCGTACTCGGATAGGCGGCATCTTAAAGCGCGTGGAATGGCGAGTAAAATGCACTATCAAACATCTATGGTAGGGCAATCAGAGACCCGATTAGATCATTTTATATTTTGGTTAATATAAGAATTCAGCGAAATTCTATCACATTTGTTTAATTTACGTCGCTCCTATTTCAGATAGCGTATTGGGCTAAGCGGCATCTCAAAGCGCATGAAATGGCGAGTAAAATGCACTATTAAACTTCTAGGGTAGGGCAATCAGAGACCCGATTAGATCATTTTATGTTATGGTTAATTTAAGAATTCAGCAGAATTCTATCACATTTGTTCAACTTACGTCGCTCCTACTTCAGATAGCGTACTGGGCTAGGCGGAACCTTTAAGCGCGTGGAATGGCGAGTAAAATGCACTATTAAACTTCTATGATAGAGCAATCAGAGACCCGATTAGATAATTTTATATTTTGGTGAATATAAGAATTCAGCGAAATTCTATCACATTTGTTCAATTTACGTCGCTCCTATTTTATAGCGTATTGGGCTAAGCGGCATCTCAAAGCGCATGATATGGCGAGTAAAATGCACTATTAAACTTCTATGATAGGGCAATCAGAAACCCGATTAGATTATTTTATATTTTGGTGAATATAAGAATTCAGCGAAATTCTATCACATTTGTTCAATTTACGTCGCTCCTATTTCAGATAGCGAATTGGGCTAAGCGGCATCTCAAAGCGCAAGAAATGGCGAGTAAAATGCACTATTAAACTTCTAGGGTTGGGCAAACAGAGACCCCATTAGATCATTTTATATTATGGTTAATTTAAGAATTCAGCGAAATTCTATCACATTTGTTCAATTTACGTCGCTCCTATTTCAGATAGCGTACTCGGACAGGCGGCATCTTAAAGCGCGTGGAATGGCGAGTAAAATGCACTATTAAACATCTATGATAGGGCAATCACAGACCCGATTAGATCATTTTATATTTTGGTTAATATAAGAATTCAGCGAAATTCTATCACATTTGTTTAATTTACGTCGCTCCTATTTCAGATAGCGTATTGGGCTAAGCGGCATCTCAAAGCGCATGAAATGGCGAGTAAAATGCACTATTAAACTTCTAGGGTAGGGCAATCAGAGACCCGATTAGATCATTTTATATTATGGTTAATTTAAGAATTCAGCAAAATTCTATCACGTTTGTTCAACTTACGTCGCTCCTATTTCAGATAGCGTACTGGGCTAGGCGGCACCTTAAAGCGCGTGGAATGGCGAGTAAAATGCACTATTAAACTTCTATGATAGGGCAATCAGAGACCCGATTAGATCATTTTATATTTTGGTGAATATAGGAATTCAGCGAAATTCTATCACATTTGATCAATTTACGTCGCTCCTATTTCAGATAGCTTATTGGGCTAAGCGGCATCACAAAGCGCATGAAATGACGAGTGAAATGCACTTTTAAACTTCTAGGGTAGGGCAAACAGAGACCCGATTAGATCATTTTATATTATGGTTAATTTAAGAATTCAGCAAAATTTTATCACATTTGTTCAATTTACGTCGCTCCTATTTCAGATAGCGTACTGGTCTTGGCGGCATCTTAAAGCGCGTGGAATGGCGAGTAAAATGCACTATTAAACTTCTATGATAGGGCAATCAGAGACCCGATTAGATCATTTTATATTACGGTTAATATAAGAATTCAGCGTAATTCTGTCACACTTGTTCAACTTACGTAGCTCCTATTTCAGATAGCGAATTGGGCTAAGCGGCATCTGAAAGCGCAAGAAATGGCGACTAAAATGCACTATTAAACTTCTAGGGTAGGGCAAACAGAGACCCGATTAGATCATTTTATATTTTGGTGAATATAAGAATTCAGCGAAATTCTATCACATTTGATCAATTTACGTCGCTCCTATTTCAGATAGCTTATTGGGCTAGGCGGCACCTTAAAGCGCGTGGAATGGCGAGTAAAGTGCACTATTAAACTTCTATGATAGGGCAATCAGAGACCCGATTAGATCATTTTATATTTTGGTGAATATAAGAATTCAGCGAAATTCTATCACATTTGTTCAATTTACGTCACTCCTATTTCAGATAGCGTATTGGGCTAAGCGGCATCTCAAAGCGCATGAAATGGCGAGTAAAATGCACTATTAAACTTCTAGGATAAGGCAAACAGAGACCCGATTAGATCATTTTATATTACGGTTAATATAAGAATTCAGCATAATTCTGTCACATTTGTTCAACTTACGTAGCTCCTATTTCAGATAGCGTACTGGGCCAGGCGGCAACTTAAAGCGCGTGGAATGGCGAGTAAAATGCACTATTAAACTTCTATGATAGGGCAATCAGAGACCCGTTTAGATCATTTTATATTTTGTTTAATATAAGATTTCAGGGAAATTCTATCACATTTGTTCAACTTACGTCGCTCCTATTTCAGATAGCGTACTGGGCTAGGCGGCACCTTAAAGAGCGTGGAATGGCGAGTAAAATGCACTATTAAACTTCTATGATAGGGCAATCAGAGACCCGATTAGATCATTTTATATTTTGGTGAATATAAGAATTCAGCGAAATTCTATCACATTTGATCAATTTACGTAGCTCCTATTTCAGATAGCGAATTGGACTAAGCGGCATCTGAAAGCGCAAGAAATGGCGAGTAAAATGCACTATTAAACTTCTAGGGTAGGGCAAACAGAGACCTGATTAGATCATTTTATATTATGGTTAATTTATCAATTCAGCGAAATTCTATCACATTTGTTCAATTTACGTCACTCCTATTTCAGATAGCGTATTGGGCTAAGCGGCATCTCAAAGCGCATGAAATGGCGAGTAAAATGCACTATTAAACTTCTAGGATAAGGCAAACAGAGACCCGATTAGATCATTTTATATTACGGTTAATATAAGAATTCAGCATAATTCTGTCACATTTGTTCAACTTACGTAGCTCCTATTTCAGATAGCGTACTGGGCTAGGCGGCAACTTAAAGCGCGTGGAATGGCGAGTAAAATGCACTACTAAACTTCTATGATAGGGCAATCAGAGACCCGTTTAGATCATTTTATATTTTGTTTAATATAAGATTTCAGGGAAATTCTATCACATTTGTTCAATTTACGTCGCTCCTATTTCAGATAGCGTATTGGGCTAAGCGGCATCTCAAAGCGCATGAAATGACGAGAGAAATGCACTATTAAACTTCTTGGGTAGGGCGAACAGAGACCCGATTACATCATTTTATATTATGGTTAATTTAAGAATTCGGCAAAATTCTATCAGATTTGTTCAATTTAGGTTGCTCCTATTTCAGATAGCGTATTGGGCTAAGCGGCATCTCAAAGCGCATGAAATGGCGAATAAAATGCACTATTAAACTTCTAGGATAAGGCAAACAGAGACCCGATTAGATCATTTTATATTGCGGTTAATATAAGAATTCAGCGTAATTCTGTCACATTTGTTCAAGTTACGTAGCTCCTATTTCAGATAGCGAATTGGGCTAAGCGGCATCTGAAAGCGCAAGGAATGGCAAGTAAAATGAACTATTAAACTTCTAGGGTAGGGCAAACAGAGACCCGATTAGATCATTTTATATTATGGTTAATTTAAGAATTCAGCGAAATTCTATCACATTTGTTCAATTTACGTCGCTCCTATTGCAGATAGCGTATTGGGTTAAGCGGCATCCTAAAGCGCATGAAATTACGAGTGAAATGCAGTATTAAACTTCGATGACAGGGCAAACAGAGACCCGATTAGGTCATTTTATATTTTGGTTAATACAAGAATTCAGCGAAATTCTATCACATTTGTTCCATTTACGTCGCTCCTATTTCAGATAGCGTGTTGGACTAAGCGGCATCTTAAAGCGCGTGGAATGGCGATTGAAATGCACTATTAAACTTCTATGATAGGGCAATCAGAGACCCGATTAGATCATTTTATATTTTGGTTAATACAAGAATTCAGCGAAATTCTATCACATTTGTTCAATTTACGTCGCTCCTATTTCAGATAGCTTATTGGGCTAAGCGGAATCTCAAAGCGCATGAAATCATGAGTGAAATGCACTATTAAGCTTCTAGGGCAGGGCGAACAGAGACCCGATTAGATCATTTTACATTAACGTTAATATAAGAATTCAGGGAAATTCTATCACATCTGTTCAATTTACGTTGCTCCTATTTCAGATAGCTTATTGGGCTAAGCGGCATCTCAAAGCGCAAGAAATGGCGAGTAAAATGCACTATTAAACTTCTAGGGTAGGGCAAACAGAGACCCGATTAGATCATTTTATATTTTGGTGAATATAAGAATTCAGCGAACTTCTATCACATTTGATCAATTTACGTCGCTCCTATTTCAGATAGCTTATTGGGCTAGGCGGCACCTTAAAGCGCGTGGAATGGCGAGTAAAATGCACTATTAAACTTCTATGATAGGGCAATAGGAGACCCGATTAGATCATTTTATATTTTGGTGAATATAAGAATTCAGCGAAATTCTATCACATTTGTTCAATTTACGTCACTCCTATTTCAGATAGCGTATTGGGCTAAGCGGCATCTCAAAGCGCATGAAATGGGGAGAGAAATGCACTATTAAACTTCTTGGGTAGGGCGAACAGAGACCCGATTACATCATTTTATATTATGGTTAATTTAAGAATTCGGCAAAATTCTATCAGATTTGTTCAATTTACGTTGCTCCTATTTCAGATAGCGTATTGGGCTAAGCGGCATCTCAAAGCGCATGAAATGGCGAATAAAATGCACTATTAAACTTCTAGGATAAGGCAAACAGAGACCCGATTAGATCATTTTATATTGCGGTTAATATAAGAATTCAGCGTAATTCTGTCACATTTGTTCAAGTTACGTAGCTCCTATTTCAGATAGCGAATTGGGCTAAGCGGCATCTGAAAGCGCAAGGAATGGCAAGTAAAATGAACTATTAAACTTCTGGGGTAGGGCAAACAGAGACCCGATTAGATCATTTTATATTATGGTTAATTTAAGAATTCAGCGAAATTCTATCACATTTGTTCAATTTACGTCGCTCCTATTGCAGATAGCGTATTGGGTTAAGCGGCATCCTAAAGCGCATGAAATTACGAGTGAAATGCAGTATTAAACTTCGATGACAGGGCAAACAGAGACCCGATTAGGTCATTTTATATTTTGGTTAATACAAGAATTCAGCGAAATTCTATCACATTTGTTCCATTTACGTCGCTCCTATTTCAGATAGCGTGTTGGACTAAGCGGCATCTTAAAGCGCGTGGAATGGCGATTGAAATGCACTATTAAACTTCTATGATAGGGCAATCAGAGACCCGATTAGATCATTTTATATTTTGGTTAATACAAGAATTCAGCGAAATTCTATCACATTTGTTCAATTTACGTCGCTCCTATTTCAGATAGCTTATTGGGCTAAGCGGAATCTCAAAGCGCATGAAATCATGAGTGAAATGCACTATTAAGCTTCTAGGGCAGGGCGAACAGAGACCCGATTAGATCATTTTACATTAACGTTAATATAAGAATTCAGGGAAATTCTATCACATCTGTTCAATTTACGTTGCTCCTATTTCAGATAGCTTATTGGGCTAAGCGGCATCTCAAAGCGCAAGAAATGGCGAGTAAAATGCACTATTAAACTTCTAGGGTAGGGCAAACAGAGACCCGATTAGATCATTTTATATTTTGGTGAATATAAGAATTCAGCGAAATTCTATCACATTTGATCAATTTACGTCGCTCCTATTTCAGATAGCTTATTGGGCTAGGCGGCACCTTAAAGCGCGTGGAATGGCGAGTAAAATGCACTATTAAACTTCTATGATAGGGCAATCAGAGACCCGATTAGATCATTTTATATTTTGGTGAATATAAGAATTCAGCGAAATTCTATCACATTTGTTCAATTTACGTCACTCCTATTTCAGATAGCGTATTGGGCTAAGCGGCATCTCAAAGCGCATGAAATGGCGAGTAAAATGCACTATTAAACTTCTAGGATAAGGCAAACAGAGACCCGATCAGATCATTTTATATTACGGTTAATATAAGAATTCAGCATAATTCTGTCACATTTGTTCAACTTACGTAGCTCCTATTTCAGATAGCGTACTGGGCCAGACGGCAACATAAAGCGCGTGGAATGGCGAGTAAAATGCACTATTAAACTTCTATGATAGGGCAATCAGAGACCCGTTTAGATCATTTTATATTTTGTTTAATATAAGGTTTCAGGGAAATTCTATCACATTTGTTCAACTTACGTCGCTCCTATTTCAGATAGCGTACTGGTCTAGGCGGCACCTTAAAGAGCGTGGAATGGCGAGTAAAATGCACTATTAAACTTCTATGATAGGGCAATCAGAGACCCGATTAGATCATTTTATATTTTGGTGAATATAAGAATTCAGCGAAATTCTATCACATTTGATCAATTTACGTAGCTCCTATTTCAGATAGCGAATTGGACTAAGCGGCATCTGAAAGCGCAAGAAATGGCGAGTAAAATGCACTATTAAACTTCTAGGGTAGGGCAAACAGAGACCTGATTAGATCATTTTATATTATGGTTAATTTATCAATTCAGCGAAATTCTATCACATTTGTTCAATTTACGTCACTCCTATTTCAGATAGCGTATTGGGCTGAGCGGCATCTCAAAGCGCATGAAATGGCGAGTAAAATGCACTATTAAACTTCTAGGATAAGGCAAACAGAGACCCGATTAGATCATTTTATATTACGGTTAATATAAGAATTCAGCATAATTCTGTCACATTTGTTCAACTTACGTAGCTCCTATTTCAGATAGCGTACTGGGCTAGGCGGCAACTTAAAGCGCGTGGAATGGCGAGTAAAATGCACTATTAAACTTCTATGATAGGGCAATCAGAGACCCGTTTAGATCATTTTATATTTTGTTTAATATAAGATTTCAGGGAAATTCTATCACATTTGTTCAATTTACGTTGCTCCTATTTCAGATAGCGTATTGGGCTAAGCGGCATCTCAAAGCGCATGAAATGGCGAGTAAAATGCACTATTAAACTTCTAGGATAAGGCAAACAGAGACCCGATTAGATCATTTTATATTGCGGTTAATATAAGAATTCAGCGTAATTCTGTCACATTTGTTCAAGTTACGTAGCTCCTATTTCAGATAGCGAATTGGTCTAAGCGGCATCTGAAAGCGCAAGGAATGGCAAGTAAAATGAACTATTAAACTTCTAGGGTAGGGCAAACAGAGACCCGATTAGATCATTTTATATTTTGGTTAATACAAGAATTCAGCGAAATTCTATCACATTTGTTCAATTTACGTCGCTCCTATTTCAGATAGCTTATTGGGCTAAGCGGAATCTCAAAGCGCATGAAATCATGAGTGAAATGCACTATTAAGCTTCTAGGGCAGGGCGAACAGAGACCCGATTAGATCATTTTACATTAACGTTAATATAAGAATTCAGGGAAATTCTATCACATTTGTTCAATTTACGTTGCTCCTATTTCAGATAGCTTATTGGGCTAAGCGGCATCTCAAAGCGCATGAAATGACGAGTGAAATGCACTATTAAACTTCTAGGGTAGGGCAATCAGAGACCCGATTAGATCATTTTACATTATGGTTAATTTAAGAATTCAGCAAAATTCTATCACATTTGTTCAGTTTACGTCGTTCCTATTTCAGATAGCATACTGGGCTAAGCGGCATCTTAAAGCGTGTGGAATGGCGAGTAAAATCCACTATGAAACTTCTATGATAGGGCAATCAGAGTCCCGATTAGATCATTTTATATTTTGGTTAATATAAGAATTCAGCGTAATTCTATCACATTTGTTCAATTTACGTCGCTCCTATTTCAGATAGCTTATAGGGCTAAGCGGCATCTCAAAGCGCATGAAATGACGAGTGAAATGCACTATTAAACTTCTAGGGTAGGGCAAACAAAGACCTCATTAGATCATTTTACATTAAGGTTAATATAAGAATTCAGCGAAATTCTATCACATTTGTTCAACATACGTCGCTCCTATTTCAGATAGCGTACTGGGCTAGGCGGCATCTTAAAGCGCGTGGAATGGCGATTGAAATGCACTATTAAACTTCTATGATAGGGCAATCAGAGACCCGATTAGATCATTTTATATTTTGGTTAATACAAGAATTCAGCGAAATTCTATCACATTTGTTCAATTTACGTCGCTCCTATTTCAGATAGCTTATTGGGCTAAGCGGAATCTCAAAGCGCATGAAATCATGAGTGAAATGCACTATTAAGCTTCTAGGGCAGGGCGAACAGAGACCCGATTAGATCATTTTACATTAACGTTAATATAAGAATTCAGGAAAATTCTATCACATTTGTTCAATTTACGTTGCTCCTATTTCAGATAGCTTATTGGGCTAAGCGGCATCTCAAAGCGCATGAAATGACGAGTGAAATGCACTATTAAACTTCTAGGGTAGGGCAATCAGAGACCCGATTATATCATTTTATATTATGGTTAATTTAAGAATTCAGCAAAATTCTATCACATTTGTTCAGTTTACGTCGTTCCTATTTCAGATAGCATACTGGGCTAAGCGGCATCTTAAAGCGTGTGGAATGGCGAGTAAAATCCACTATGAAACTTCTATGATAGGGCAATCAGAGTCCCGATTAGATCATTTTATATTTTGGTTAATATAAGAATTCAGCGTAATTCTATCACATTTGTTCAATTTACGTCGCTCCTATTTCAGATAGCTTATAGGGCTAAGCGGCATCTCAAAGCGCATGAAATGACGAGTGAAATGCACTATTAAACTTCTAGGGTAGGGCAAACAAAGACCTCATTAGATCATTTTACATTAAGGTTAATATAAGAATTCAGCGAAATTCTATCACATTTGTTCAACATACGTCGCTCCTATTTCAGATAGCTTACTGGGCTAGGCGGCATCTTAAAGCGCGTGGAATGGCGAGTAAAATGCACTATTAAACATCTATGATAGGGCAATCAGAGACCCGATTAGATCATTTTATATTTTGGTGAATATAAGAATTCAGCGAAATTCTATCACATTTGTTCAATTTACGTCGCTCCTATTTCAGATAGCGTATTGGGCTAAGCGGCATCTCAAAGCGCATGATATGGCGAGTAAAATGCACTATTAAACTTCTAGGGTAGGGCAATCAGAGACCAGATTAGATCATCTTATATTATGGTTAATTTAAGAATTCAGCAAAATTTTATAACATTTGTTCAATTTACGTCGTTCCTATTTCAGATAGCGTGCTGGGCTGCGCGGCATCTTAAAGCGCGTGGAACGGCGAGTAAAATGCACTATTAAACTTCTATGATAGGGCAATCAGAGACCCGATTAGATTATTTCATATTTTGGTTAATATAAGAATTCAGCGAAATTTTATCACATTTGTTCAATTTACGTCGCTCCTATTTCAGATAGCGTACTGGGCTAGGCGGCATCTTGAAGCGCGTGGAATGGCGAGTAAAATGCACTATTAAACTTCTATGATAGGGCAATCAGAGACCCGATTAGATTATTTTATATTACGGTTAATATAAGAATTCAGCGTAATTCTGTCACACTTGTTCAACTTACGTAGCTCCTATTTCAGATAGCGAATTGGACTAAGCGGCATCTGAAAGCGCAAGAAATGGCGAGTAAAATGCACTATTAAACTTCTAGGGTAGGGCAAACAGAGACCTGATTAGATCATTTTATATTATGGTTAATTTATCAATTCAGCGAAATTCTATCACATTTGTTCAATTTACGTCACTCCTATTTCAGATAGCGTATTGGGCTAAGCGGCATCTCAAAGCGCATGAAATGGCGAGTAAAATGCACTATTAAACTTCTAGGATAAGGCAAACAGAGACCCGATTAGATCATTTTATATTACGGTTAATATAAGAATTCAGCATAATTCTGTCACATTTGTTCAACTTACGTAGCTCCTATTTCAGATAGCGTACTGGGCTAGGCGGCAACTTAAAGCGCGTGGAATTGCGAGTAAAATGCACTATTAAACTTCTATGATAGGGCAATCAGAGACCCGTTTAGATCATTTTATATTTTGTTTAATATAAGATTTCAGGGAAATTCTATCACATTTGTTCAATTTACGTCGCTCCTATTTCAGATAGCGTATTGGGCTAAGCGGCATCTCAAAGCGCATGGAATGACGAGAGAAATGCACTATTAAACTTCTTGGGTAGGGCGAACAGAGACCCGATTACATCAATTTATATTATGGTTAATTTAAGAATTCGGCAAAATTCTATCACATTTGTTCAATTTACGTCGCTCCTATTTCAGATAGTGTACTGGGCTACGCGGCGTCTTAAAGCGCGTGGAATGGCGAGTAAAATGCACTATTAAACTTCTATGATAGGGCAATCAGAGACCCGTTTAGATCATTTTATATTTTGTTTAATATAAGATTTCAGGGAAATTCTATCACATTTGTTCAACTTACGTCGCTCCTATTTCAGATAGCGTACTGGTCTAGGCGGCACCTTAAAGAGCGTGGAATGGCGAGTAAAATGCACTATTAAACTTCTATGATAGGGCAATCAGAGACCCGATTAGATCATTTTATATTTTGGTGAATATAAGAATTCAGCGAAATTCTATCACATTTGATCAATTTACGTAGCTCCTATTTCAGATAGCGAATTGGACTAAGCGGCATCTGAAAGCGCAAGAAATGGCGAGTAAAATGCACTATTAAACTTCTAGGGTAGGGCAAACAGAGACCTGATTAGATCATTTTATATTATGGTTAATTTATCAATTCAGCGAAATTCTATCACATTTGTTCAATTTACGTCACTCCTATTTCAGATAGCGTATTGGGCTGAGCGGCATCTCAAAGCGCATGAAATGACGAGTAAAATGCACTATTAAACTTCTAGGATAAGGCAAACAGAGACGCGATTAGATCATTTTATATTACGGTTAATATAAGAATTCAGCATAATTCTGTCACATTTGTTCAACTTACGTATTTCCTAGTTCAGATAGCGTACTGGGCTAGGCGGCAACTTAAAGCGCGTGGAATGACGAGTAAAATGCACTATTAAACTTCTATGATAGGGCAATCAGAGACCCGTTTAGATCATTTTATATTTTGTTTAATATAAGATTTCAGGGAAATTCTATCACATTTGTTCAATTTACGTTGCTCCTATTTCAGATAGCGTATTGGGCTAAGCGGCATCTCAAAGCGCATGAAATGGCGAGTAAAATGCACTATTAAACTTCTAGGATAAGGCAAACAGAGACCCGATTAGATCATTTTATATTGCGGTTAATATAAGAATTCAGCGTAATTCTGTCACATTTGTTCAAGTTACGTAGCTCCTATTTCAGATAGCGAATTGGTCTAAGCGGCATCTGAAAGCGCAAGGAATGGCAAGTAAAATGAACTATTAAACTTCTAGGGTAGGGCAAACAGAGACCCGATTAGATCATTTTATATTATGGTTAATTAAAGAATTCAGCGAAATTCTATCACATTTGTTCAATTTACGTCGCTCCTATTGCAGATAGCGTATTGGGTTAAGCGGCATCTCAAAGCGCATGAAATTACGAGTGAAATGCAGTATTAAACTTCGATGACAGGGCAAACAGAGACCCGATTAGGTCATTTTATATTTTGGTTAATACAAGAATTCAGCGAAATTCTATCACATTTGTTCCATTTACGTCGCTCCTATTTCAGATAGCGTGTTGGACTAAGCGGCATCTTAAAGCGCGTGGAATGGCGATTGAAATGCACTATTAAACTTCTATGATAGGGCAATCAGAGACCCGATTAGATCATTTTATATTTTGGTTAATACAAGAATTCAGCGAAATTCTATCACATTTGTTCAATTTACGTCGCTCCTATTTCAGATAGCTTATTGGGCTAAGCGGAATCTCAAAGCGCATGAAATCATGAGTGAAATGCACTATTAAGCTTCTAGGGCAGGGCGAACAGAGACCCGATTAGATCATTTTACATTAACGTTAATATAAGAATTCAGGGAAATTCTATCACATTTGTTCAATTTACGTTGCTCCTATTTCAGATAGCTTATTGGGCTAAGCGGCATCTCAAAGCGCATGAAATGACGAGTGAAATGCACTATTAAACTTCTAGGGTAGGGCAATCAGAGACCCGATTAGATCATTTTATATTATGGTTAATTTAAGAATTCAGCAAAATTCTATCACATTTGTTCAGTTTACGTCGTTCCTATTTCAGATAGCATACTGGGCTAAGCGGCATCTTAAAGCGTGTGGAATGGCGAGTAAAATCCACTATGAAACTTCTATGATAGGGCAATCAGAGACCCGATTAGAACATTTTATATTGCGGTTAATATAAGAATTCAGCGTAATTCTGTCACATTTGTTCAAGTTACGTAGCTCCTATTTCAGATAGCGTATTGGGCTAAGCGGCATCTCAAAGCGCATGAAATGGCGATTAAAATGCACTGTCAAACTTGTAATGTAGGTCAAACAGAGACCCGATTAGATCATTTCATATTATGGTTAATTTAAGAATTCAGAAAAATTCAATCACATTTGTTCAATTTACGTCGCTCCTATTTCAGATAGCGTACTCGGATAGGCGGCATCTTAAAGCGCGTGGAATGGCGAGTAAAATGCACTATTAAACATCTATGATAGGGCAATCAGAGACCCGATTAGATCATTTTATATTTTGGTTAATATAAGAATTCAGCGAAATTCTATCACATTTCTTTAATTTACGTCGCTCCTATTTCAGATTGCTTATTGGGCTAAGCGGCATCTCAAAGAGCGTGGAATGGCGAGTAAATGCACTATTAAACTTCTATGATAGGGCAATCAGAGACCCGATTAGATCATTTTATATTTTGGTGAATATAAGAATTCAGCGAAATTCTATCACATTTGTTCAATTTACGTCGCTCCTATTTCAGATAGCGTATTGGGCTAAGCGGCATCTCAAAGCGCATGATATGGCGAGTAAAATGCACTATTAAACTTCTAGGGTAGGGCAATCAGAGACCAGATTAGATCATCTTATATTATGGTTAATTTAAGAATTCAGCAAAATTTTATAACATTTGTTCAATTTACGTCGTTCCTATTTCAGATAGCGTGCTGGGCTGGGCGGCATCTTAAAGCGCGTGGAACGGCGAGTAAAATGCACTATTAAACTTCTATGATAGGGCAATCAGAGACCCGATTACATTATTTCATATTTTGGTTAATATAAGAATTCAGCGAAATTTTATCACATTTGTTCAATTTACGTCGCTCCTATTTCAGATAGCGTATTGGGCTAAGCGGCATCTCAAAGCGCATGAAATGGCGAGTAAAATGCACTATTAAACTTCTAGGATAAGGCAAACAGAGACCCGATTAGATCATTTTATATTACGGTTAATATAAGAATTCAGCATAATTCTGTCACATTTGTTCAACTTACGTAGCTCCTATTTCAGATAGCGTACTGGGCTAGGCGGCAACTTAAAGCGCGTGAATTGCGAGTAAAATGCACTATTAAACTTCTATGATAGGGCAATCAGAGACCCGTTTAGATCATTTTATATTTTGTTTAATATAAGATTTCAGGGAAATTCTATCACATTTGTTCAATTTACGTCGCTCCTATTTCAGATAGCGTATTGGGCTAAGCGGCATCTCAAAGCGCATGGAATGACGAGAGAAATGCACTATTAAAACTTCTTGGGTAGGGCGAACAGAGACCCGATTACATCAATTTATATTATGGTTAATTTAAGAATTCGGCAAAATTCTATCACATTTGTTCAATTTACGTCGCTCCTATTTCAGATAGTGTACTGGGCTACGCGGCGTCTTAAAGCGCGTGGAATGGCGAGTAAAATGCACTATTAAACTTCTATGATAGGGCAATCAGAGACCCGATTAGATCATTTTATATTTTGGTTAATACAAGAATTCAGCGAAATTCTATCACATTTGTTCAATTTACGTCGCTCCTATTTCAGATAGCTTATTGGGCTAAGCGGAATCTCAAAGCGCATGAAATCATGAGTGAAATGCACTATTAAGCTTCTAGGGCAGGGCGAACAGAGACCCGATTAGATCATTTTACATTAACGTTAATATAAGAATTCAGGAAAATTCTATCACATTTGTTCAATTTACGTTGCTCCTATTTCAGATAGCTTATTGGGCTAAGCGGCATCTCAAAGCGCATGAAATGACGAGTGAAATGCACTATTAAACTTCTAGGGTAGGGCAATCAGAGACCCGATTAGATCATTTTATATTATGGTTAATTTAAGAATTCAGCAAAATTCTATCACATTTGTTCAGTTTACGTCGTTCCTATTTCAGATAGCATACTGGGCTAAGCGGCATCTTAAAGCGTGTGGAATGGCGAGTAAAATCCACTATGAAACTTCTATGATAGGGCAATCAGAGTCCCGATTAGATCATTTTATATTTGGTTAATATAAGAATTCAGCGTAATTCTATCACATTTGTTCAATTTACGTCGCTCCTATTTCAGATAGCTTATAGGGCTAAGCGGCATCTCAAAGCGCATGAAATGACGAGTGAAATGCACTATTAAACTTCTAGGGTAGGGCAAACAAAGACCTCATTAGATCATTTTACATTAAGGTTAATATAAGAATTCAGCGAAATTCTATCACATTTGTTCAACATACGTCGCTCCTATTTCAGATAGCGTACTGGGCTAGGCGGCATCTTAAAGCGCGTGGAATGGCGAGTAAAATGCACTATTAAACATCTATGATAGGGCAATCAGAGACCCGATTAGATCATTTTATATTTTGGTTAATATAAGAATTCAGCGAAATTCTATCACATTTGTTTAATTTACGTCGCCCCTATTTCAGATAGCGTATTGGGCTAAGCGGCATCTCAAAGAGCGTGGAATGGCGAGTAAAATGCACTATTAAACTTCTATGATAGGGCAATCAGAGACCCGATTAGATCATTTTATATTTTGGTGAATATAAGAATTCAGCGAAATTCTATCACATTTGTTCAATTTACGGCGCTCCTATTTCAGATAGCGTATTGGGCTAAGCGGCATCTCAAAGCGCATGATATGGCGAGTAAAATGCACTATTAAACTTCTAGGGTAGGGCAATCAGAGACCCGATTAGATCATCTTATATTATGGTTAATTTAAGAATTCAGCAAAATTTTATAACATTTGTTCAATTTACGTCGTTCCTATTTCAGATAGCGTGCTGGGCTGGGCGGCATCTTAAAGCGCGTGGAACGGCGAGTAAAATGCACTATTAAACTTCTATGATAGGGCAATCAGAGACCCGATTAGATTATTTCATATTTTGGTTAATATAAGAATTCAGCGAAATTCTATCACATTTGTTCAATTTACGTTGCTCCTATTTCAGATAGCTTATTGGGCTAAGCGGCACCTCAAAGCGCATGAAATGGCGAGTAAAATGCACTATTAAACTTCTATGATAGGGCAATCAGAGACCCGATTAGAACATTTTATATTGCGGTTAATACAAGAATTCAGCGTAATTCTGTCACATTTGTTCAAGTTACGTAGCTCCTATTTCAGATAGCGTATTGGGCTAAGCGGCATCTCAAAGCGCATGAAATGGCGATTAAAATGCACTATTAAACTTCTAGGGTAGGGCAAACAGAGACCTGATTAGATCATTTTATATTATGGTTAATTTATCAATTCAGCGAAATTCTATCACATTTGTTCAATTTACGTCACTCCTATTTCAGATAGCGTATTGGGCTAAGCGGCATCTCAAAGCGCATGAAATGGCGAGTAAAATGCACTATTAAACTTCTAGGATAAGGCAAACAGAGACCCGATTAGATCATTTTATATTACGGTTAATATAAGAATTCAGCATAATTCTGTCACATTTGTTCAACTTACGTAGCTCCTATTTCAGATAGCGTACTGGGCTAGGCGGCAACTTAAAGCGCGTGGAATTGCGAGTAAAATGCACTATTAAACTTCTATGATAGGGCAATCAGAGACCCGTTTAGATCATTTTATATTTTGTTTAATATAAGATTTCAGGGAAATTCTATCACATTTGTTCAATTTACGTCGCTCCTATTTCAGATAGCGTATTGGGCTAAGCGGCATCTCAAAGCGCATGGAATGACGAGAGAAATGCACTATTAAACTTCTTGGGTAGGGCGAACAGAGACCCGATTACATCAATTTATATTATGGTTAATTTAAGAATTCGGCAAAATTCTATCACATTTGTTCAATTTACGTCGCTCCTATTTCAGATAGTGTACTGGGCTACGCGGCGTCTTAAAGCGCGTGGAATGGCGAGTAAAATGCACTATTAAACTTCTATGATAGGGCAATCAGAGACCCGTTTAGATCATTTTATATTTTGTTTAATATAAGATTTCAGGGAAATTCTATCACATTTGTTCAACTTACGTCGCTCCTATTTCAGATAGCGTACTGGTCTAGGCGGCACCTTAAAGAGCGTGGAATGGCGAGTAAAATGCACTATTAAACTTCTATGATAGGGCAATCAGAGACCCGATTAGATCACTTTATATTTTGGTGAATATAAGAATTCAGCGAAATTCTATCACATTTGATCAATTTACGTAGCTCCTATTTCAGATAGCGAATTGGACTAAGCGGCATCTGAAAGCGCAAGAAATGGCGAGTAAAATGCACTATTAAACTTCTAGGGTAGGGCAAACAGAGACCTGATTAGATCATTTTATATTATGGTTAATTTATCAATTCAGCGAAATTCTATCACATTTGTTCAATTTACGTCACTCCTATTTCAGATAGCGTATTGGGCTGAGCGGCATCTCAAAGCGCATGAAATGACGAGTAAAATGCACTATTAAACTTCTAGGATAAGGCAAACAGAGATGCGATTAGATCATTTTATATTACGGTTAATATAAGAATTCAGCATAATTCTGTCACATTTGTTCAACTTACGTAGCTCCTAGTTCAGATAGCGTACTGGGCTAGGCGGCAACTTAAAGCGCGTGGAATGGCGAGTAAAATGCACTATTAAACTTCTATGATAGGGCAATCAGAGACCCGTTTAGATCATTTTATATTTTGTTTAATATAAGATTTCAGGGAAATTCTATCACATTTGTTCAATTTACGTTGCTCCTATTTCAGATAGCGTATTGGGCTAAGCGGCATCTCAAAGCGCATGAAATGGCGAGTAAAATGCACTATTAAACTTCTAGGATAAGGCAAACAGAGACCCGATTAAATCATTTTATATTGCGGTTAATATAAGAATTCAGCGTAATTCTGTCACATTTGTTCAAGTTACGTAGCTCCTATTTCAGATAGCGAATTGGTCTAAGCGGCATCTGAAAGCGCAAGGAATGGCAAGTAAAATGAACCTTTAAACTTCTAGGGTAGGGCAAACAGAGACCCGATTAGATCATTTTATATTATGGTTAATTTAAGAATTCAGCGAAATTCTATCACATTTGTTCAATTCACGTCGCTCCTATTGCAGATAGCGTATTGGGTTAAGCGGCATCCTAAAGCGCATGAAATTACGAGTGAAATGCAGTATTAAACTTCGATGACAGGGCAAACAGAGACCCGATTAGGTCATTTTATATTTTGGTTAATACAAGAATTCAGCGAAATTCTATCACATTTGTTCCATTTACGTCGCTCCTATTTCAGATAGCGTGTTGGACTAAGCGGCATCTTAAAGCGCGTGGAATGGCGATTGAAATGCACTATTAAACTTCTATGATAGGGCAATCAGAGACCCGATTAGATCATTTTATATTTTGGTTAATACAAGAATTCAGCGAAATTCTATCACATTTGTTCAATTTACGTCGCTCCTATTTCAGATAGCTTATTGGGCTAAGCGGAATCTCAAAGCGCATGAAATCATGAGTGAAATGCACTATTAAGCTTCTAGGGCAGGGCGAACAGAGACCCGATTAGATCATTTTACATTAACGTTAATATAAGAATTCAGGGAAATTCTATCACATCTGTTCAATTTACGTTGCTCCTATTTCAGATAGCTTATTGGGCTAAGCGGCATCTCAAAGCGCAAGAAATGGCGAGTAAAATGCACTATTAAACTTCTAGGGTAGGGCAAACAGACCCGATTAGATCATTTTATATTTTGGTGAATATAAGAATTCAGCGAAATTCTATCACATTTGATCAATTTACGTCGCTCCTATTTCAGATAGCTTATTGGGCTAGGCGGCACCTTAAAGCGCGTGGAATGGCGAGTAAAATGCACTATTAAACTTCTATGATAGGGCAATCAGAGACCCGATTAGATCATTTTATATTTTGGTGAATATAAGAATTCAGCGAAATTCTATCACATTTGTTCAATTTACGTCACTCCTATTTCAGATAGCGTATTGGGCTAAGCGGCATCTCAAAGCGCATGAAATGGCGAGTAAAATGCACTATTAAACTTCTAGGATAAGGCAAACAGAGACCCGATTAGATCATTTTATATTACGGTTAATATAAGAATTCAGCATAATTCTGCCACATT
This sequence comes from Macropis europaea, assembly GCA_916610135.2. Lineage (NCBI taxonomy): Eukaryota > Metazoa > Arthropoda > Insecta > Hymenoptera > Melittidae > Macropis > Macropis europaea. The sequence goes on from CAKAJE020002095.1 coordinate 23,922, forward strand.
TGTTCAACTTACGTAGCTCCTATTTCAGATAGCGTACTGGGCCAGACGGCAACATAAAGCGCGTGGAATGGCGAGTAAAATGCACTATTAAACTTCTATGATAGGGCAATCAGAGACCCGTTTAGATCATTTTATATTTTGTTTAATATAAGGTTTCAGGGAAATTCTATCACATTTGTTCAACTTACGTCGCTCCTATTTCAGATAGCGTACTGGTCTAGGCGGCACCTTAAAGAGCGTGGAATGGCGAGTAAAATGCACTATTAAACTTCTATGATAGGGCAATCAGAGACCCGATTAGATCATTTTATATTTTGGTGAATATAAGAATTCAGCGAAATTCTATCACATTTGATCAATTTACGTAGCTCCTATTTCAGATAGCGAATTGGACTAAGCGGCATCTGAAAGCGCAAGAAATGGCGAGTAAAATGCACTATTAAGCTTCTAGGGTAGGGCAAACAGAGACCTGATTAGATCATTTTATATTATGGTTAATTTATCAATTCAGCGAAATTCTATCACATTTGTTCAATTTACGTCACTCCTATTTCAGATAGCGTGTTGGGCTGAGCGGCATCTCAAAGCGCATGAAATGGCGAGTAAAATGCACTATTAAACTTCTAGGATAAGGCAAACAGAGACCCGATTAGATCATTTTATATTACGGTTAATATAAGAATTCAGCATAATTCTGTCACATTTGTTCAACTTACGTAGCTCCTATTTCAGATAGCGTACTGGGCTAGGCGGCAACTTAAAGCGCGTGGAATGGCGAGTAAATGCACTATTAAACTTCTATGATAGGGCAATCAGAGACCCGTTTAGATCATTTTATATTTTGTTTAATATAAGATTTCAGGGAAATTCTATCACATTTGTTCAATTTACGTTGCTCCTATTTCAGATAGCGTATTGGGCTAAGCGGCATCTCAAAGCGCATGAAATGGCGAGTAAAATGCACTATTAAACTTCTAGGATAAGGCAAACAGAGACCCGATTAGATCATTTTATATTGCGGTTAATATAAGAATTCAGCGTAATTCTGTCACATTTGTTCAAGTTACGTAGCTCCTATTTCAGATAGCGAATTGGTCTAAGCGGCATCTGAAAGCGCAAGGAATGGCAAGTAAAATGAACTATTAAACTTCTAGGGTAGGGCAAACAGAGACCCGATTAGATCATTTTATATTATGGTTAATTAAAGAATTCAGCGAAATTCTATCACATTTGTTCAATTTACGTCGCTCCTATTGCAGATAGCGTATTGGGTTAAGCGGCATCTCAAAGCGCATGAAATTACGAGTGAAATGCAGTATTAAACTTCGATGACAGGGCAAACAGAGACCCGAATAGGTCATTTTATATTTTGGTTAATACAAGAATTCAGCGAAATTCTATCACATTTGTTCCATTTACGTCGCTCCTATTTCAGATAGCGTGTTGGACTAAGCGGCATCTTAAAGCGCGTGGAATGGCGATTGAAATGCACTATTAAACTTCTATGATAGGGCAATCAGAGACCCGATTAGATCATTTTATATTTTGGTTAATACAAGAATTCAGCGAAATTCTATCACATTTGTTCAATTTACGTCGCTCCTATTTCAGATAGCTTATTGGGCTAAGCGGAATCTCAAAGCGCATGAAATCATGAGTGAAATGCACTATTAAGCTTCTAGGGCAGGGCGAACAGAGACCCGATTAGATCATTTTACATTAACGTTAATATAAGAATTCAGGGAAATTCTATCACATTTGTTCAATTTACGTTGCTCCTATTTCAGATAGCTTATTGGGCTAAGCGGCATCTCAAAGCGCATGAAATGACGAGTGAAATGCACTATTAAACTTCTAGGGTAGGGCAATCAGAGACCCGATTAGATCATTTTATATTATGGTTAATTTAAGAATTCAGCAAAATTCTATCACATTTGTTCAGTTTACGTCGTTCCTATTTCAGATAGCATACTGGGCTAAGCGGCATCTTAAAGCGTGTGGAATGGCGAGTAAAATCCACTATGAAACTTCGATGATAGGGCAATCAGAGACCCGATTAGAACATTTTATATTGCGGTTAATATAAGAATTCAGCGTAATTCTGTCACATTTGTTCAAGTTACGTAGCTCCTATTTCAGATAGCGTATTGGGCTAAGCGGCATCTCAAAGAGCGTGGAATGGCGAGTAAAATGCACTATTAAACTTCTATGATCGGGCAATCAGAGACCCGATTAGATCATTTTATATTTTGGTGAATATAAGAATTCAGCGAAATTCTATCACATTTGTTCAATTTACGTCGCTCCTATTTCAGATAGCGTATTGGGCTAAGCGGCATCTCAAAGCGCATGATATGGCGAGTAAAATGCACTATTAAACTTCTAGGGTAGGGCAATCAGAGACCAGATTAGATCATCTTATATTATGGTTAATTTAAGAATTCAGCAAAATTTTATAACATTTGTTCAATTTACGTCGTTCCTATTTCAGATAGCGTGCTGGGCTGGGCGGCATCTTAAAGCGCGTGGAACGGCGAGTAAAATGCACTATTAAACTTCTATGATAGGGCAATCAGAGACCCGATTAGATTATTTCATATTTTGGTTAATATAAGAATTCAGCGAAATTTTATCACATTTGTTCAATTTACGTCGCTCCTATTTCAGATAGCGTATTGGGCTAAGCGGCATCTCAAAGCGCATGAAATGGCGAGTAAAATGCACTATTAAACTTCTAGGATAAGGCAAACAGAGACCCGATTAGATCATTTTATATTACGGTTAATATAAGAATTCAGCATAATTCTGTCACATTTGTTCAACTTACGTAGCTCCTATTTCAGATAGCGTACTGGGCTAGGCGGCAACTTAAAGCGCGTGGAATTGCGAGTAAAATGCACTATTAAACTTCTATGATAGGGCAATCAGAGACCCGTTTAGATCATTTTATATTTTGTTTAATATAAGATTTCAGGGAAATTCTATCACATTTGTTCAATTTACGTCGCTCCTATTTCAGATAGCGTATTGGGCTAAGCGGCATCTCAAAGCGCATGGAATGACGAGAGAAATGCACTATTAAACTTCTTGGGTAGGGCGAACAGAGACCCGATTACATCAATTTATATTATGGTTAATTTAAGAATTCGGCAAAATTCTATCACATTTGTTCAATTTACGTCGCTCCTATTTCAGATAGTGTACTGGGCTACGCGGCGTCTTAAAGCGCGTGGAATGGCGAGTAAAATGCACTATTAAACTTCTATGATAGGGCAATCAGAGACCCGATCAGATCATTTCATATTTTGGTTAATATAAGAATTCAGCGAAATTCTATCACATTTGTTCAATTTACGTTGCTCCTATTTCAGATAGCTTATTGTGCTAAGCGGCACCTCAAAGCGCATGAAATGGCGAGTAAAATGCACTATTAAACTTCTATGATAGGGCAATCAGAGACCCGATTAGAACATTTTATATTGCGGTTAGTATAAGAATTCAGCGTAATTCTGTCACATTTGTTCAAGTTACGTAGCTCCTATTTCAGATAGCGTATTGGGCTAAGCGGCATCTCAAAGCGCATGAAATGGCGATTAAAATGCACTGTCAAACTTGTAATGTAGGTCAAACAGAGACCCGATTAGATCATTTCATATTATGGTTAATTTAAGAATTCAGAAAAATTCTATCACATTTGTTCAATTTACGTCGCTCCTATTTCAGATAGAGTACTCGGATAGGCGGCATCTTAAAGCGCGTGGAATGGCGAGTAAAATGCACTATTAAACATCTATGATAGGGCAATCAGAGACCCGATTAGATCATTTTATATTTTGGTTAATATAAGAATTCAGCGAAATTCTATCACATTTGTTTAATTTACGTCGCTCCTATTTCAGATAGCGTATTGGGCTAAGCGGCATCTCAAAGAGCGTGGAATGGCGAGTAAAATGCACTATTAAACTTCTATGATAGGGCAATCAGAGACCCGATTAGATCATTTTATATTTTGGTGAATATAAGAATTCAGCGAAATTCTATCACATTTGTTCAATTTACGTCGCTCCTATTTCAGATAGCGTATTGGGCTAAGCGGCATCTCAAAGCGCATGATATGGCGAGTAAAATGCACTATTAAACTTCTAGGGTAGGGCAATCAGAGACCCGATTAGATCATCTTATATTATGGTTAATTTAAGAATTCAGCAAAATTTTATAACATTTGTTCAATTTACGTCGTTCCTATTTCAGATAGCGTGCTGGGCTGGGCGGCATCTTAAAGCGCGTGGAACGGCGAGTAAAATGCACTATTAAACTTCTATGATAGGGCAATCAGAGACCCGATTAGATTATTTCATATTTTGGTTAATATAAGAATTCAGCGAAATTTTATCACATTTGTTCAATTCACGTCGCTCCTATTTCAGATAGCGTACTGGGCTAGGCGGCATCTTGAAGCGCGTGGAATGGCGAGTAAAATGCACTATTAAACTTCTATGATAGGGCAATCAGAGACCCGATTAGATTATTTTATTTTACGGTTAATATAAGAATTCAGCGTAATTCTGTCACACTTGTTCAACTTACGTAGCTCCTATTTCAGATAGCGAATTGGGCTAAGCGGCATCTGAAAGCGCAAGAAATGGCGAGTAAAATGCACTATTAAACTTGTAGGGTAGGGCAAACAGAGACCTGATTAGATCATTTTATATTATGGTTAATTTATCAATTCAGCGAAATTCTATCACATTTGTTCAATTTACGTCACTCCTATTTCAGATAGCGTATTGGGCTAAGCGGCATCTCAAAGCGCATGAAATGGCGAGTAAAATGCACTATTAAACTTCTAGGATAAGGCAAACAGAGACCCGATTAGATCATTTTATATTACGGTTAATATAAGAATTCAGCATAATTCTGTCACATTTGTTCAACTTACGTAGCTCCTATTTCAGATAGCGTACTGGGCTAGGCGGCAACTTAAAGCGCGTGGAATTGCGAGTAAAATGCACTATTAAACTTCTATGATAGGGCAATCAGAGACCCGTTTAGATCATTTTATATTTTGTTTAATATAAGATTTCAGGGAAATTCTATCACACTTGTTCAATTTACGTCGCTCCTATTTCAGATAGCGTATTGGGCTAAGCGGCATCTCAAAGCGCATGGAATGACGAGAGAAATGCACTATTAAACTTCTTGGGTAGGGCGAACAGAGACCCGATTACATCAATTTATATTATGGTTAATTTAAGAATTCGGCAAAATTCTATCACATTTGTTCAATTTACGTCGCTCCTATTTCAGATAGTGTACTGGGCTACGCGGCGTCTTAAAGCGCGTGGAATGGCGAGTAAAATGCACTATTAAACTTCTATGATAGGGCAATCAGAGACCCGATTAGATCATTTTATATTTTGGTAAATATAAGAATTCAGCGAAATTCTATCACATTTGTTCAATTTACGTCGCTCCTATTTCAGATAGCTTATTGGGCTAAGCGGCATCACAAAGCGCATGAAATGACGAGTGAAATGCACTTTTAAACTTCTAGGGTAGGGCAAACAGAGACCCGATTAGATCATTTTATATTATGGTTAATATAAGAATTCAGCAAAATTTTATCACATTTGTTCAATTTACGTCGCTCCTATTTCAGATAGCGTACTGGGCTAGGCTGCATCTTAAAGCGCGTGGAATGGCGAGTAAAATGCACTATTAAACTTCTATGATAGGGCAATCAGAGACCCGATTAGATCATTTTATATTACGGTTAATATAAGAATTCAGCGTAATTCTGTCACACTTGTTCAACTTACGTAGCTCCTATTTCAGTTAGCGTACTGGGCTAGGCGGCATCTTAAAGCGCGTGGAATGGCGAGTAAAATGCACTATTAAACTTCTATGATAGGGCAATCAGAGACCCGTTTAGATCATTTTATATTTTGTTTAATATAAGATTTCAGGGAAATTCTATCACATTTGTTCAATTTACGTTGCTCCTATTTCAGATAGCGTATTGGGCTAAGCGGCATCTCAAAGCGCATGAAATGGCGAGTAAAATGCACTATTAAACTTCTAGGATAAGGCAAACAGAGACCCGATTAGATCATTTTATATTGCGGTTAATATAAGAATTCAGCGTAATTCTGTCACATTTGTTCAAGTTACGTAGCTCCTATTTCAGATAGCGAATTGGTCTAAGCGGCATCTGAAAGCGCAAGGAATGGCAAGTAAAATGAACTATTAAACTTCTAGGGTAGGGCAAACAGAGACCCGATTAGATCATTTTATATTATGGTTAATTAAAGAATTCAGCGAAATTCTATCACATTTGTTCAATTTACGTCGCTCCTATTGCAGATAGCGTATTGGGTTAAGCGGCATCTCAAAGCGCATGAAATTACGAGTGAAATGCAGTATTAAACTTCGATGACAGGGCAAACAGAGACCCGATTAGGTCATTTTATATTTTGGTTAATACAAGAATTCAGCGAAATTCTATCACATTTGTTCCATTTACGTCGCTCCTATTTCAGATAGCGTGTTGGACTAAGCGGCATCTTAAAGCGCGTGGAATGGCGATAGAAATGCACTATTAAACTTCTATGATAGGGCAATCAGAGATCCGATTAGATCATTTTATATTTTGGTTAATACAAGAATTCAGCGAAATTCTATCACATTTGTTCAATTTACGTCGCTCCTATTTCAGATAGCTTATTGGGCTAAGCGGAATCTCAAAGCGCATGAAATCATGAGTGAAATGCACTATTAAGCTTCTAGGGCAGGGCGAACAGAGACCCGATTAGATCATTTTACATTAACGTTAATATAAGAATTCAGGGAAATTCTATCACATTTGTTCAATTTACGTTGCTCCTATTTCAGATAGCTTATTGGGCTAAGCGGCATCTCAAAGCGCATGAAATGACGAGTGAAATGCACTATTAAACTTCTAGGGTAGGGCAATCAGAGACCCGATTAGATCATTTTATATTATGGTTAATTTAAGAATTCAGCAAAATTCTATCACATTTGTTCAGTTTACGTCGTTCCTATTTCAGATAGCATACTGGGCTAAGCGGCATCTTAAAGCGTGTGGAATGGCGAGTAAAATCCACTATGAAACTTCTATGATAGGGCAATCAGAGTCCCGATTAGATCATTTTATATTTTGGTTAATATAAGAATTCAGCGTAATTCTATCACATTTGTTCAATTTACGTCGCTCCTATTTCAGATAGCTTATAGGGCTAAGCGGCATCTCAAAGCGCATGAAATGACGAGTGAAATGCACTATTAAACTTCTAGGGTAGGGCAAACAAAGACCTCATTAGATCATTTTACATTAAGGTTAATATAAGAATTCAGCGAAATTCTATCACATTTGTTCAACATACGTCGCTCCTATTTCAGATAGCGTACTGGGCTAGGCGGCATCTTAAAGCGCGTGGAATGGCGAGTAAAATGCACTATTAAACATCTATGATAGGGCAATCAGAGACCCGATTAGATCATTTTATATTTTGGTTAATATAAGAATTCAGCGAAATTCTATCACATTTGTTTAATTTACGTCGCTCCTATTTCAGATAGCGTATTGGGCTAAGCGGCATCTCAAAGAGCGTGGAATGGCGAGTAAAATGCACTATTAAACTTCTATGATAGGGCAATCAGAGACCCGATTAGATCATTTTATATTTTGGTGAATATAAGAATTCAGCGAAATTCTATCACATTTGTTCAATTTACGGCGCTCCTATTTCAGATAGCGTATTGGGCTAAGCGGCATCTCAAAGCGCATGATATGGCGAGTAAAATGCACTATTAAACTTCTAGGGTAGGGCAATCAGAGACCCGATTAGATCATCTTATATTATGGTTAATTTAAGAATTCAGCAAAATTTTATAACATTTGTTCAATTTACGTCGTTCCTATTTCAGATAGCGTGCTGGGCTGGGCGGCATCTTAAAGCGCGTGGAACGGCGAGTAAAATGCACTATTAAACTTCTATGATAGGGTAATCAGAGACCAGATTAGATTATTTCATATTTTGGTTAATATAAGAATTCAGCGAAATTCTATCACATTTGTTCAATTTACGTTGCTCCTATTTCAGATAGCTTATTGGGCTAAGCGGCACCTCAAAGCGCATGAAATGGCGAGTAAAATGCACTATTAAACTTCTATGATAGGGCAATCAGAGACCCGATTAGAACATTTTATATTGCGGTTAATATAAGAATTCAGCGTAATTCTGTCACATTTGTTCAAGTTACGTAGCTCCTATTTCAGATAGCGTATTGGGCTAAGCGGCATCTCAAAGCGCATGAAATGGCGATTAAAATGCACTGTCAAACTTGTAATGTAGGTCAAACAGAGACCCGATTAGATCATTTCATATTATGGTTAATTTAAGAATTCAGAAAAATTCTATCACATTTGTTCAATTTACGTCGCTCCTATTTCAGATAGCGTACTCGGATAGGCGGCATCTTAAAGCGCGTGGAATGGCGAGTAAAATGCACTATTAAACATCTATGATAGGGCAATCAGAGACCCGATTAGAACATTTTATATTTTGGTTAATATAAGAATTCAGCGAAATTCTATCACATTTCTTTAATTTACGTCGCTCCTATTTCAGATTGCTTATTGGGCTAAGCGGCATCTCAAAGAGCGTGGAATGGCGAGTAAAATGCACTATTAAACTTCTATGATAGGGCAATCAGAGACCCGATTAGATCATTTTATATTTTGGTGAATATAAGAATTCAGCGAAATTCTATCACATTTGTTCAATTTACGTCGCTCCTATTTCAGATAGCGTATTGGGCTAGGCGGCATCTTGAAGCGCGTGGAATGGCGAGTAAAATGCACTATTAAACTTCTATGATAGGGCAATCAGAGACCCGATTAGATTATTTTATATTACGGTTAATATAAGAATTCAGCGTAATTCTGTCACACTTGTTCAACTTACGTAGCTCCTATTTCAGATAGCGAATTGGACTAAGCGGCATCTGAAAGCGCAAGAAATGGCGAGTAAAATGCACTATTAAACTTCTAGGGTAGGGCAAACAGAGACCTGATTAGATCATTTTATATTATGGTTAATTTATCAATTCAGCGAAATTCTATCACATTTGTTCAATTTACGTCACTCCTATTTCAGATAGCGTATTGGGCTAAGCGGCATCTCAAAGCGCATGAAATGGCGAGTAAAATGCACTATTAAACTTCTAGGATAAGGCAAACAGAGACCCGATTAGATCATTTTATATTACGGTTAATATAAGAATTCAGCGTAATTCTGTCACACTTGTTCAACTTACGTAGCTCCTATTTCAGATAGCGTACTGGGCTAGGCGGCATCTTAAAGCGCGTGGAATGGCGAGTAAAATGCACTATTAAACTTCTATGATAGGGCAATCAGAGACCCGTTTAGATCATTTTATATTTTGTTTAATATAAGATTTCAGGGAAATTCTATCACATTTGTTCAATTTACGTTGCTCCTATTTCAGATAGCGTATTGGGCTAAGCGGCATCTCAAAGCGCATGAAATGACGAGTAAAATGCACTATTAAACTTCTAGGGTAGGGCAAACAGAGACCCGATTAGATCATTTTATATTATGGTTAATTTAACAATTCAGCGAAATTCTATCACATTTGTTCAATTTACGTCGCTCCTATTTTAGATAGTGTACTGGGCTAGGCGGCATCCTAAAGCGCGTGGAGTGGCGAATAAAATGCACTATTAATCATCTATGATAGGGCAATCAGAGACCCGATTAGATCATTTTATATTTTGGTTAATATAAGAATTCAGCGAAATCCTATCACATTTGTACAATTTACGTCGCTCCTATTTCAGATAGCGTATTGGGCTAAGCGGCATCTGAAAGCGCATGAAATGGCGAGTAAATGCACTATTGAACTTCTAGGGTAGGGCAAACAGAGACCCTTTAAGATCATTTTATATTATGATTAATTTAAGAATTCAGCGAAATTCTATCACATTTGTTCAATTTACGTCGCTCCTATTTCAGATAGCGTATTGGGCTAGGCGGCATCTCAAAGCGCATGAAATGTCGAATAGAATGCGCTATTAAACTTCTAGGTTAGGGCGAACAGAGACCCGATTAGATCATTTTATATTATGTTTAATTTATGAAGTCAGCGAAAATCGATCACATTTGTTCAATTTACGTCGCTCCTGTTTCAGATAGCGTATTGGGCTAAGCGGCATCTCAAAGCGCATGAAATGGCGAGTAAAATGCGCTATTAAACTTCTAGGATAAGGCAAACAGAGACCCGATTAGATCATTTTATATTACGGTTAATATAAGAATTCAGCGTAATTCTATCACATTTGTTCAAGTTACGTCGCTCCTATTTCAGATAGCGTACTGGGCTAGGCAGCATCTCAAAGCGCATGAAATGGCGAGTAAAATGCACTATTAAACTTCTAGCGTAGGGCAAACAGTGACCCGATTAGATCATTTTATATTATGGTTAATTTAAGAATTCAGCAAAATTCTATCACATTTGTTCAATTTACGTCGTTCCTATTTCAGATAGCGTACTGGGCTCGGCGGCATCTTAAAGCGCGTGTATTGGCGAGTGAAATGCACTATTAGACTTCTATGGTAGGGCGAACAGAGACCCGATTAGATCATTTTATATTATGGTTAATTGAAGAATTCAGCAAAATTCTATCACATTTGTTCAATTTACGTCGCTCTTATATCAGTTAGCGTATTCGGCTAAGCGGCATCTCAAAGCGCATGAAATGGCGAGTAAAATGCACTATTAAGCTTTTAGGGTAGGGCAAACAGAGACTCGATAAGATCATTTTATATTATGGTTAATTTAAGAATTCAGCGAAATTCTATCACACTTGTTCAATTTACGTCGCTCCTATTTCAGATAGCGTATTGGGCTAAGCGGCATCTGAAAGCGCATGAAGTGACGAGTGAAATGCACTATTAAACTTCTAGGGTAGGGCAAACAGAGACCCGATTAGATCATTTTATATTAGGGTTAACTTAAGAATACAGCGTAATTCTATCACATTTGTTCAACTTACGTCGCTCCTATTTCAGATAGCGTACTGGGCTAGGCGGCATCTTAAAGCGCGTGGACTTGCTAGTAAAATGCACTACTAAACTTCTATGATAGGGCAATCAGAAACCCGATTAGATCATTCTATATTTTGTTCAATATAAGATTTCAGGGAAATTCTATCACATTTGTTCAATTTACGTCGCTCCTATTTCAGATAGCGTATTGGGCTAAGCGGCATCTCAAAGCGCATGAAATGACGAGTAAAATGCACTATTAAACTTCTAGGGTAGGGCAAACAGAGACCCGATTAGATCATTTTATATTATGGTTAATTTAACAATTCAGCGAAATTCTATCACATTTGTTCAATTTACGTCGCTCCTATTTCAGATAGCGTATTGGGCTAAGCGGCATCTCAAAGCGCATGAAATGGCGAGTAAAATGCACTATTAAACTTCTAGGGTAGGGCAAACAGAGACCCGATTAGATCATCTAATATTATGGTTAATTTAAGAATTCAGCAGAATTCTATCACATTTGTTCAATTTACGTCGCTCCTATTTCAGATAGCGTACTGGGCTATGCGGCCTCTAAAAGCGCGTGGAATGGCGAGTAAAATGCACTATTAAAGTTCTAGGCTAGGGCGAACAGAGACCCGATTAGATCATTTTACATTATGGTTAATAAAAGAATTCAGCGAAATTCCATCACATTTGTTCAATTTACGTCGCTCCTATTTCAGATAGCGTATTGGGCTTAGCGGCATCGCAAAGCGCATGAAATGGCGAGTATAATGCACTATTAAACTTCTAGGATAAGGCAAACAGAGACCCGATTAGATCATTTTATATTACGGTTAATATAAGAATTCAGCGTAATTCTATCACATTTGTTCAACTTACGTCGCTCCTATTTCAGATAGCGTACTGGGCTAGGCGGCATCTTAAAGCGCGTGGAATGGCGAGTAACATGCACTACTAAACTTCAATGATAGGGGAATCAGAGAGCCGATTAGATCATTTTATATTTTGGTTAATATAAGAATTCAGCGAAATTCTATCACATTTGTTCAATTTACGTCGCTCCTATTACAAATAGCTTATTGTGCTTAGCGGCATCTGAAAGCGCATGAAGTGACGAGTGAAATGCACCATTAAACTTCTAGGGTATGGCAAACACAGACCCGATTAGATCATTTTATATTATGGGTAATTTAAGAATTCAGCGAAATTCTATCACATTCGTTCAATTTACGTCGTTCCTATTTCAGATAGCGTACTGGGCTAGGCGGCTTCTTAAAGCGCGTTTAATGGCGAGTAAAATGCAGTATTAAACTTCTATGATAGGGCAATCAGAGACCCGATTAGACCATTTTATATTTTGATTAATATAAGATTTCAGGGAAATTCTATCACATTTCTTCAATTTACGTCGCTCCTATTTCAGATAGCGTATTGCACTAAGCGGCATCTCAAAGCGCATGAAATGGCGACTAAAACGCACTATTAAACTTCTAGGCTAGGGCGAACAGAGACCCGTTTATATCATTTTATATTTTGGTTAATATAAGAATTCAGCGAAATTCTATCACATTTGTTCAATTTACGTCGCTCCTATTTCAGATAGCTGATTGGGCTAAGCGTCATCTCAAAGCGAATGAAATGACGAGTGAAATGCACTCCTAAACTTCTATGATAGGGCAATCAGAGTGCCGATTAGATCATTTTATATTTTGGTTAATATAAGATTTCAGGGAAATTCTATCACATTTGTTCAATTTACGTCGCTCCTATTTCTGATAGCGTATTGGGCTAAGCGACATCTGAAGGCGCATGAAATGGCGAGTGAAATGCACTATTAAACTTCTAGGGTAGGGCAAACAGAGACCCGATAAGATCATTTTATATTATGATTAATTTAAGAATTCAGCGAAACTCTATCACATTTGTTCAATTTACGTCGCTCCTATTACAGATAGCTTATTGGGCTTAGCGGCATCTCAAAGCGCATGAAATGACGGGTGAGATGCACTATTAAACTTCTAGGGTGGGGCACACAGGGACCCGATTAGATCATTTTATATTATGGTTAATTTAAGAATTCAGCAAAATTCTATCACATTTGTTCAATTTACGTCGTTCCTATTTCAGATAGCGTCCTGGGCTAGGCGGCATCTTAAAACGCGTGGAATGGCGAGTAAAGTGCACTACTAAACTTCTATGATAGGGCAATCAGAGACCCGATTAGATCATTATATATTTTGTTTAATATAAGATTTCGGGGAAATTCTATCACATTTGTTTAATTTACGTCGCTCCTATTTCAGTTAGCGTATTCGGCTAAACGGCATCTCAAAGCGCATGAAATGGCGAGTAAAATGCACTATTAAACTTCTAGGGTAGGGCAAATAGAGACCCGATAAGATCATTTTATGTTATTGTTCATTTAAGAATTCAGCGAAATTCTATCACATTTGTTCAACTTACGTCGCTCCTATTTCAGATATCGTACTGGGCTAGGCGGCATCTTAAAGCGCATGAAATGGCGAGTTAAATGCACTATTAAACTTCTAGGCTGGGGCAAACAAAGACCCGATTAAATCATTTTATATTATGGTTAATTTAAGAATTCAGCGAAATTCTATCACATTTATTCAATTTACGTCGCTCCTATTTCAGATAGCGTATTGGGCTAAGCGGCATCGCAAAGCGCATGAAATGGCGAGTATAATGCACTATTAAACTTCTAGGATAAGGCAAACAGAGACCCGATTAGATCATTTTATATTACGGTTAATATAAGAATTCAGCGTAATTCTATCACATTTGTTCAATTTACGTCGCTCCTATTTCAGATAGCTGATTGGGCTAAGCGTCATCTCAAAGCGAATGAAATGACGAGTGAAGTGCACTACTAAACTTCTATGATAGGGCAATCAGAGACCCGATTAGATCATTATATATTTTGTTTAATATAAGATTTCGGGGAAATTCTATCACATTTGTTTAATTTACGTCGCTCCTATTTCAGTTAGCGTATTCGGCTAAACGGCATCTCAAAGCGCATGAAATGGCGAGTAAAATGCACTATTAAACTTCTAGGGTAGGGCAAATAGAGACCCGATAAGATCATTTTATGTTATTGTTCATTTAAGAATTCAGCGAAATTCTATCACATTTGTTCAACTTACGTCGCTCCTATTTCAGATATCGTACTGGGCTAGGCGGCATCTTAAAGCGCATGAAATGGCGAGTTAAATGCACTATTAAACTTCTAGGCTGGGGCAAACAAAGACCCGATTAAATCATTTTATATTATGGTTAATTTAAGAATTCAGCGAAATTCTATCACATTTATTCAATTTACGTCGCTCCTACTTCAGATAGCGTATTGGGCTAAGCGGCATCGCAAAGCGCATGAAATGGCGAGTATAATGCACTATTAAACTTCTAGGATAAGGCAAACAGAGACCCGATTAGATCATTTTATATTACGGTTAATATAAGAATTCAGCGTAATTCTATCACATTTGTTCAACTTACGTCGCTCCTACTTCAGATAGCGTACTGGGCTAGGCGGCATCTTAAAGCGCGTGGAATGGCGAGTAAAATGCACTACTAAACTTCAATGATAGGGGAATCAGAGAGCCGATTAGATCATTTTATATTTTGGTTAATATAAGAATTCAGCGAAATTCTATCACATTTGTTCAATTTACGTCGCTCCTATTACAAATAGCTTATTGTGCTTAGGGGCATCTGAAAGCGCATGAAGTGACGAGTGAAATGCACCATTAAACTTCTAGGGTATGGCAAACACAGACCCGATTAGATCATTTTATATTATGGTTAATTTAAGAAGTCAGCGAAATTCGATCACATTTGTTCAATTTACGTCGTTCCTATTTCAGATAGCGTACTGGGCTAGGCGGCTTCTTAAAGCGCGTTTAATGGCGAGTAAAATGCAGTATTAAACTTCTATGATAGGGCAATCAGAGACCCGATTAGACCATTTTATATTTTGATTAATATAAGATTTCAGGGAAATTCTATCACATTTGTTCAATTTACGTCGCTCCTATTTCAGATAGCGTATTGCACTAAGCGGCATCTCAAAGCGCATGAAATGGCGACTAAAACGCACTATTAAACTTCTAGGCTAGGGCGAACAGAGACCCGATTATATCATTTTATATTTTGGTTAATATAAGAATTCAGCGAAATTCTATCACATTTGTTCAATTTACGTCGCTCCTATTTCAGATAGCTGATTGGGCTAAGCGTCATCTCAAAGCGAATGAAATGACGAGTGAAATGCACTCCTAAACTTCTATGATAGGGCAATCAGAGTGCCGATTAGATCATTTTATATTTTGGTTAATATAAGATTTCAGGGAAATTCTATCACATTTGTTCAATTTACGTCGCTCCTATTTCTGATAGCGTATTGGGCTAAGCGACATCTGAAGGCGCATGAAATGGCGAGTAAAATGCAGTATTAAACTTCTAGGGTAGGGCAAACAGAGACCCGATAAGATCATTTTATATTATGATTAATTTAAGAATTCAGCGAAACTCTATCACATTTGTTCAATTTACGTCGCTCCTATTACAGATAGCTTATTGGGCTTAGCGGCATCTCAAAGCGCATGAAATGACGGGTGAGATGCACTATTAAACTTCTAGGGTGGGGCACACAGGGACCCGATTAGATCATTTTATATTATGGTTAATTTAAGAATTCAGCAAAATTCTATCACATTTGTTCAATTTACGTCGTTCCTATTTCAGATAGCGTCCTGGGCTACGCGGCATCTTAAAACGCGTGGAATGGCGAGTAAAATGCACTACTAAACTTCTATGATAGGGCAATCAGAGACCCGATTAGATCATTATATATTTTGTTTAATATAAGATTTCGGGGAAATTCTATCACATTTGTTCAATTTACGTCGCTCCTATTTCAGATAGCGTACTGGGCTATGCGGCATCTAAAAGCGCGTGGAATGGCGAGTAAAATGCACTATTAAAGTTCTAGGCTAGGGCGAACAGAGACCCGATTAGATCATTTTACATTATTGTTAATAAAAGAATTCAGCGAAATTCCATCACATTTGTTCAATTTACATCGCTCCTATTTCAGATAGCGTATTGGGCTAAGCGGCATCTCAAAGCGCATGAAATGACGAGTGAAATGCACCATTAAACTTCTAGGGTATGGCAAACACAGACCCGATTAGATCATTTTATATTATGGTTAATTTAAGAAGTCAGCGAAATTCGATCACATTTGTTCAATTTACGTCGTTCCTATTTCAGATAGCGTACTGGGCTAGGCGGCTTCTTAAAGCGCGTTTAATGGCGAGTAAAATGCAGTATTAAACTTCTATGATAGGGCAATCAGAGACCCGATTAGACCATTTTATATTTTGATTAATATAAGATTTCGGGGAAATTCTATCACATTTGTTCAATTTACGTCGCTCCTATTTCAGATAGCGTATTGCACTAAGCGGCATCTCAAAGCGCATGAAATGGCGACTAAAACGCACTATTAAACTTCTAGGCTAGGGCGAACAGAGACCCGATTATATCATTTTATATTTTGGTTAATATAAGAATTCAGCGAAATTCTATCACATTTGTTCAATTTACGTCGCTCCTATTTCAGATAGCTGATTGGGCTAAGCGTCATCTCAAAACGAATGAAATGACGAGTGAAATGCACTCCTAAACTTCTATGATAGGGCAATCAGAGTGCCGATTAGATCATTTTATATTTTGGTTAATATAAGATTTCAGGGAAATTCTATCACATTTGTTCAATTTACGTCGCTCCTATTTCTGATAGCGTATTGGGCTAAGCGACATCTGAAGGCGCATGAAATGGCGAGTAAAATGCACTATTAAACTTCTAGGGTAGGGCAAACAGAGACCCGATAAGATCATTTTATATTATGATTAATTTAAGAATTCAGCGAAACTCTATCACATTTGTTCAATTTACGTCGCTCCTATTACAGATAGCTTATTGGGCTTAGCGGCATCTCAAAGCGCATGAAATGACGGGTGAGATGCACTATTAAACTTCTAGGGTGGGGCACACAGGGACCCGATTAGATCATTTTATATTATGGTTAATTTAAGAATTCAGCAAAATTCTATCACATTTGTTCAATTTACGTCGTTCCTATTTCAGATAGCGTCCTGGGCTACGCGGCATCTTAAAACGCGTGGAATGGCGAGTAAAATGCACTACTAAACTTCTATGATAGGGCAATCAGAGACCCGATTAGATCATTATATATTTTGTTTAATATAAGATTTCGGGGAAATTCTATCACATTTGTTCAATTTACGTCGCTCCTATTTCAGTTAGCGTATTCGGCTAAACGGCATCTCAAAGCGCATGAAATGGGGAGTAAAATGCACTATTAAACTTCTAGGGTAGGGCAAACAGAGACCCGATAAGATCATTTTATGTTATTGTTAATTTAAGAATTCAGCGAAATTCTATCACATTTGTTCAACTTACGTCGCTCCTATTTCAGATATCGTATTGGGCTAAGCGGCATCTCAAAGCGCATGAAATGTCGAGTGAAATGCACTATTAGACTTCTATGGTAGGGCAAACAGAGACCCGATTAAATCATTTTACATTAAGGTTAATATAAGAATTCAGGGAAATTCTATCACATTTTTCAATTTACGTCGCTCCTACTTCAGATAGCGTATTGGGCTAAGCGGCATCTCAAAGCGCATGAAATGTCGAATAGAATGCGCTATTAAACTTCTAGGTTAGGGCGAACAGAGACCCGATTAGATCATTTTATATTATGTTTAATTTAAGAATTCAACGAAAATCGATCACATTTGTTCAATTTACGTCGCTCCTGTTTCTGATAGCGTATTGGGCTAAGCGGCATCTCAAAGCGCATGAAATGGCGAGTAAAATGCACTATTAAACTTCTAGCGTAGGGCAAACAGAGACCCGATTAGATCATTTTATATTACGGTTAATTTAAGAATTCAGCAAAATTCTATCACATTTGTTCAATTTACGTCGTTCCTATTTCAGATAGCGTACTGGGCTCGGCGGCATCTTAAAGCGCGTGGATTGGCGAGTGAAATGCACTATTAGACTTCTATGGTAGGTCGAACAGAGACCCGATTAGATCATTTTATATTATGGTTAATTGAAGAATTCAGCAAAATTCTATCACATTTGTTCAATTTACGTCGCTCCTATATCAGTTAGCGTATTCGGCTAAGCGGCATCTCAAAGCGCATGATATGGCGAGTAAAATGCACTATTAAGCTTTTAGGGTAGGGCAAACAGAGACTCGATAAGATCATTTTATATTATGGTTAATTTAAGAATTCAGCGAAATTCTATCACATTTGTTCAATTTACGTCGCTCCTATTTCAGATAGCGCATTGGGCTATGCGGCATCTCAAAGCGCATGAAATGACGAGTGAAATGCACTATTAACTTCTAGGGTAAGGCAAACAGAGACCCGATTAGATTATATTATATTACGGTTAATATAAGAATTCAGCGTAATTCTATCACATTTGTTCAACTTACGTCGCTCCTATTTCAGATAGCGTACTGGGCTAGGCGGCATCTTAAAGCGCGTGGACTTGCTAGTAAAATGCACTACTAAACTTCTATGATAGGGCAATCAGAAACCCGATTAGATCATTCTATATTTTGTTCAATATAAGATTTCAGGGAAATTCTATCACATTTGTTCAATTTACGTCGCTCCTATCTCAGATACCGTTTTGTGCTAAGCGGCATCTCAAAGCGCATGAAATGGAGAGTAAAATGCACTATTAAACTTCTAGGGTAGGGCAAACACAGACCCGATTAGATCATCTAATATTAAGGTTAATTTAAGAATTCAGCAAAATTCTAACACATTTGTTCAATTTACGTCGTTCCTATTTCAGATAGCGTCCTGGGCTAGGCGGCATCTTAAAGCGCGTGGAATGGCGAGTAAAATGCACTATTAAACTTCTATGATAGGGCAATCAGAGACCCGATTAGATCATTTTATATTTTGGTAAATATAAGAATTCAACGAAATTCTATCACATTTGTTCAATTTACGTCGCTCCTATTACAGATAGCTTATTGGGCTTAGCGGCATCTCAAAGCGCATGAAATGACGGGTGAAATGCACCATTAAACTTCTAGGGTACGGCAAACACAGACCCGATTAGATCATTTTATATTATGGTTAATTTAAGAAATCAGCGAAATTCGATCACATTTGTTCAATTTACGTCGCTCCTATTTCAGATAGCGTACTGGGCTATGCGGCATCTAAAAGCGCGTGGAATGGCGAGTAAAATGCACTATTAAAGTTCTAGGCTAGGGCGAACAGAGACCCGATTAGATCATTTTACATTATTGTTAATAAAAGAATTCAGCGAAATTCCATCACATTTGTTCAATTTACATCGCTCCTATTTCAGATAGCGTATTGGGCTAAGCGGCATCTCAAAGCGCATGAAATGACGAGTAAAATGCACTATTAAACTTCTAGGGTAGGGCAAACAGAGACCCGATTAGATCATTTTATATTATGGTTAATTTAACAATTCAGCGAAATTCTATCACATTTGTTCAATTTACGTCGCTCCTATTTTAGATAGCGTACTGGGCTAGGCGGCATCCTAAAGCGCGTGGAGTGGCGAATAAAATGCACTATTAATCATCTATGATAGGGCAATCAGAGACCCGATCAGATCATTTTATATTTTGGTTAATATAAGAATTCAGCGAAATTCTATCACATTTGTTCAACTTACGTCGCTCCTATATCAGATATAGTACTGGGCTAGGCGGCATCTTAAAGCGCGTGGAATGGCGAGTAAAATGCACTATTAAACTTCTAGGGTAGGGCAAACAGAGACCCGATTAGATAATTTTATATTATGGGTAATTTAAGAATTCAGCGAAATTCTATCACATTTGTTCAATTTACGTCGTTCCTATTTCAGATAGCGTACTGGGCTAGGCGGCTTCTTAAAGCGCGTTTAATGGCGATTAAAATGCAGTATTAAACTTCTATGATAGGGCAATCAGAGACCCGATTTGACCATTTTATATTTTGATTAATATAAGATTTCAGGGAAATTCTATCACATTTGTTCAATTTACGTCGCTCCTATTTCAGATAGCGTATTGCACTAAGCGGCATCTCAAAGCGCATGAAATGCTGACTAAAACGCACTATTAAACTTCTAGGCTAGGGCGAACAGAGACCCGATTAGATCATTTTATATTTTGGTTAACATACGAATTCTGCGAGATTATATCGCATTTGTTCAACTTACGTCGCTCCTATTTCAGATAGCGTACTGGGCTAGGCGGTATCTTAAAGCGCGTGGAATGGCGAGTAAAATGCACTATTAAACTTCTATGATAGGGCAATCAGAGTGCCGATTAGATCATTTTATATTTTGGTTAATATAAGAATTCAGCGAAATTCTATCACATTTGTTCAATTTACGTCGCTCCTATTTCAGATAGCGTATTGGGCTAAGCGGCATCTCAAAGCGCATGTAATGGCGAGTAAAATGCACTATTAAACTTCTAGGGTAGGGCAAACAGAGACCCGATTAGATAATTTTATATTATGGGTAATTTAAGAATTCAGCGAAATTCTATCACATTTGTTCAATTTACGTCGCTCCTATTTCAGATAGCGTACTGGACTAGGCGGCATCTTAAAGCGCGTGGAATGGCGAGTAAAATGCACTACTAAACTTCTATGATAGGGCAATCAGAGAGCCGATTAGATCATTTTATATTTTGGTTAATATAAGAATTCAGCGAAATTCTATCACATTTGTTCAGTTTACGTCGCTCCTATTACAAATAGCTTATTGTGCTTAGCGGCATCACAAAGCGCATGAAATAACGAGTGAAATGCACTATTAAACTTCTAGGCTACGGCGAACAGAGACCCGATTAAATCATTTTATATTTTGGTTAATATAAGAATTCAGCGAAATTCTATCACATTTGTTCAATTTACGTCGCTCCTATTTCAGATAGCTGATTGGGCTTAGCGGCATCTCAAAGCGCATGAAATGACGGGTGAAATGCACTATTAAACTTCTAGGGTAGGGCACACAGAGACCCGATTAGATCATTTTATATTATGGTTAATTTAAGAATTCAGCAAAATTCTATCACATTTGTTCAGTTTACGTCGTTCCTATTTCAGATAGCGTCCTGGGCTAGGCGGCATCTTAAAACGCGGGGAATGGCGAGTAAAATGCGCTACTAAACTTCTATGATAGGGCAATCAGAGATCCGATTAGATCATTATATATTTTGTTTAATATAAGATTTCGGGGAAATTCTATCACATTTGTTCAATTTACGTCGCTCCTATTTCAGTTAGCGTATTCGGCTAAACGGCATCTCAAAGAGCATGAAATGGGGAGTAAAATGCACTATTAAACTTCTAGGGTAGGGCACACAGAGACCCGATTAGATCATTTTATATTATGGTTAATTTAAGAATTCAGCAAAATTCTATCACATTTGTTCAATTTACGTCGTTCCTATTTCAGATAGCGTCCTGGGCTAGGCGGCATCTTAAAGCGCGTGGAATGGCGAGTAAAATGCACTATTAAACTTCTATGATAGGGCAATCAGAGACCCGATTAGATCATTTTATATTTTGGTAAATATAAGAATTCAACGAAATTCTATCACATTTGTTCAATTTATGTCGCTCCTATTACAGATAGCTTATTGGGCTTAGCGGCATCTCAAAGCGCATGAAATGACGGGTGAAATGCACCACTAAACTTCTAGGGTACGGCAAACACAGACCCGATTCGATCATTTTATATTATGGTTAATTGAAGAATTCAGCAAAATTCTATCACATTTGTTCAATTTACGTCGCTCCTATATCAGTTAGCGTATTCCGCTATGCGGCATCTCAAAGCGCATGAAATGGCGAGTAAAATGCACTATTAAGCTTTTAGGGTAGGGCAAACAGAGACTCGATAAGATCATTTTATATTATGGTTAATTTAAGAATTCAGCGAAATTCTATCACACTTGTTCAATTTACGTCGCTCCTATTTCAGATAGCGTATTGGGCTAAGCGGCATCTGAAAGCGCATGAAGTGACGAGTGAAATGCACTATTAAACTTCTAGGGTAGGGCAAACAGAGACCAGATTAGATCATTTTATATTAGGGTTAACTTAAGAATACAGCGTAATTCTATCACATTTGTTCAACTTACGTCGCTCCTATTTCAGATAGCGTACTGGGCTAGGCGGCATCTTCAAGCGCGTGGACTTGCTAGTAAAATGCACTACTAAACTTCTATGATAGGGCAATCAGAAACCCGATTAGATCATTCTATATTTTGTTCAATATAATATTTCAGGGAAATTCTATCACATTTGTTCAATTTACGTCGCTCCTATTTCAGATACCGTTTTGGGCTAAGCGGCATCTCAAAGCGCATGAAATGGCGAGTAAAATGCACTGTTAAACTTCTAGGGTACGGCAAACCGAGACCCGATTAGATCATTTTATATTATGATTAATTTAAGAATTCAGCGAAATTCTATCACATTCGTTCAATTTACGTCGCTTCTATTTCAGATAGCGTATTGGGCAAAGCGGCATCTCAAACCGCATGATATGACGAGTAAAATGCACTATTAAACTTCTAGGGTAGGGCAAGCAGAGACCCGATTAGATCATTTTATATGATGGTTAATTTAAGAATTCAGCAAAATTCTATCACATTCGTTCAACTTACGTCGCTCCTATTTCAGATAGCGTATTGGGCTAAGCGGCATCTCAAAGCGCATGAAATGGCGAGTAAAATGCACTATTAAACTTCTAGGGTAAGGCAAACAGAGTCCCGATTAGATCATTTTATATTTTGGTTAATATAAGGATTCAGCGAAATTCTACCACATTTGTTCAATTTACGTCGCTCCCATTTCAGATAGCTTATTGGGCTATCCGGCATCTCAAAGGGCCTAAAATGACGAACAAAATGAACTATTAAGCTTCTACGCTAGGGCGAACAGAGACCCGATTAGATCATTTAACATTATGGTTAATAAAAGGATTCAGCGAAATTCTATCACATTTGTTCAATTTACATCGCTCCTATTTCAGATAGCGTATTGGGCTAAGCGGCATCTCAAAGCGCATGAAATGACGAGTAAAATGCACTACTAAACTTCTATGATAGGGCAATCAGAGACCCGATTAGATCATTTTACATTATTGTTAATAAAAGAATTAAGCGAAATTCTATCACATTTGTTCAATTTACGTCGCTCCTATTTCAGATAGCGTACTGGGCTAGGCGGCATATTAAAGCGCGTGCAATGGCGAGTAAAATGCACTATTTAACTTCTATGATAGGGCAATCAGAGACCCGATTAGATCATTTTATATTATGGTTAATTTAAGAATTCAGCGAAATTCTATCACATTTGTTCAATTTATGTCGCTCCTATTTCAGATAGCGTATTGGGCTAGGCGGCATCTGAAAGCGCGTTGAATGGCGAGTAGAATGCACTATTAACATTTTATGAGAGGGCGATCAGAGACCCGACTAGATCATTTTATATTTTGTTTAATATAAGATTTCAAGGAAATTCTATCACATTTGTTCAATTTACGTCGCTCCTACTTCAGATAGCGTATTAGCTAAGCGGCATCTCAAAGCGCATGCAATGGCGAATAAAATGCACTATTAAACTTCTAGGCTAGGGCGAGCAGAGACCCAATTAGTTCATTTTACATTATGGTTAATAAAAGAATTCACCGAAATTCTATCACATTTGTTCAATTTACGTCGCTCCTATTTCAGATAGCGTATTGGGCTAAGCGGCATCTCAACGCGCATGAAATGGCGAGTAACATGCACTATTAAACTTCTAGGGTAAGGCAAACAGAGACCCGATTAGATCATTCTATATTACGGTTAATATAAGAATTCAGCGTAATGCTATCACATTCGTTCAACTTACGTCGCTCCTATTTCAGATAGCGTACTGTGCTAGGCGGCAGCTTACAGCCTGTGGAAGCGCGAGTAAAATGATCCACTAAACTTCTATGATAGGGCAATCAGCGTCCCGATTAGATCATTATATATTTTGGTTATTATAAGAATTCAGCGAAATTCTATCACATTTGTTCAATTTACGTCGCTCCTATTTCAGATAGCATACTGGGCTAGGCGGCAGGTTAAAGCGCGTGCAATGGCGAGTAAAATGCACTATTAAACTTCTGTGATAGGGCAATCAGAGACCCGATTAGATCATTTTATATTTTGGTTAATATAAGAATTCAGCGAAAATCTATCACATTTGTTCAATTTACGTCGCTCCTATTTCAGATAGCTTATTAGGCTTAGCGGCATCTCAAAGCGCATGAAATGACGAGTGCAATGCACTATTAAACTTCTAGGGTAGGGCAAACAGAGACCCGATTAGATCATTTTATATTATGGTTAATTTAAGAATTCAGCAAAATTCTATCACATTTGTTCAATTTACGTCGCTCCTATTTCAGATAGCGTATTGGGCTAGACGGCACCTTAAAGCGCGTGGAATGGCGAGTAAAATGCACTACTAAACTTCTATGATAGGGCAATCAGAGACCCGATTAGATCATTTTATATTTTGGTTAATATAAGAATTTAGCGAAATTCCATCACATTTGTTCAATTTACGTCGCTCCTATTTCAGATAGCTTATTGGGCTACGCGGCATCTCAAAGCGCATGAAATGGCGAATACGTTGCACTATTAAACTTCTAGGCTAGGGCGTACAGAGACCCGATCAGATCATTTTACATTATGGTTAATAAAAGAATTCAGCGAAATTCTATCACATTTGTTCAACTTACGTCGCTCCTATTTCAGATAGCGTATTGGGCTAACCGGCATCTCGATGCGCATGAAATGGCGAGTAAAATGCACTATTAAACTTCTATGATAGGGCAATCAGAGACCCGATTAGATCACTTTATATTTTGGTTAATATAAGAATTCAGCGAAATTCTATCACATTCGTTCAATTTACGTCGCTCCTATTTCAGATAGCGTATTGGGCAAAGACGCATCTCAAACCGCATGAAATGACGAGTAAAATGCACTATTAAACTTCTAGGGTAGGGCAAGCAGAGACCCGATTAGATCATTTTATATTATGGTTAATTTAAGAATTCAGCAAAATTCTATCACATTCGTTCAACTTAGGTCGCTCCTATTTCAGATAGCGTACTGGGCTAGGCGGCATCTTAAAGCGCGTGGAATGGCGGGTAAAATGCACTATTAAACTTCTAGGGTAGGGCAAACAGAGACCCGATTAGATCATTTTATATTATAGTTAATTTAAGAATTCAGCGAAATTCTATCACATTTGTCCAATTTACGTCGCTCCTATTTAAGGTACCGTATTGGGCTAAGGGGCATCTCAAAGCGCATGAAATGGCGAAAAAAATGCACTATTATACTTCTAGGCTAGGGCGAACAGAGACCCGATTAGATCATTTTACATTATGGTTAGTAAAAGAATTCAGCGAAATTCTATCACATTTGTTCAACTTTCGTTACTCCTATTTCAGATAGCGTATTGGGCTAACCGGCATCTCGAAGCGCATGAAATGGCGAGTAAAATGCACTATTAAACTTCTAGGGTAGGGCAAACAGAGACCCGATTAAATCATCTAATATTATGGTTAATTTAAGAATTCAGCAAAATTCTATCACATTTGTTCAATTTACGTCGCTCCTATTTCGGATAGCGTACTGGGCTTGGCGGCATCCTAAAGCGCGTGGAGTGGCGAATACGATGCACTATTAAACTTCTAGGCTAGGGCGAACAGAGACCCGATTAGATCATCTAATAGTATGGTTAATTTAAGAATTCAGCAAAATTCTATCACATTTGTTCAATTTACGTTGCTCTTATTTCAGATAGCGTACTGGGCTAGGCGGCATCTAAAAGCGCGTGGAATGGCGAGAAAATGCACTATTAAAGTTCTAGGCTAGGGCGAACAGAGACCCGATTAGATCATTTTACATTATGGTTAATAAAAGAATTCAGCGAAATTCCATCACATTTGTTCAATTTACATCGCTCCTATTTCAGATAGCGTATTGGGCTAAGCGGCATCTCAAAGCGCATGAAATGACGAGTAAAATGCGCTATTAAACTTCTAGGGTAGGGCAAACAGAGACCCGATTAGATCATTTTACATTATGGTTAATAAAAGAATTCAGCGAAATTCCATCACATTTGTTCAATTTACATCGCTCCTATTTCAGATAGCGTATTGGGCTAAGCGGCATCTCAAAGCGCATGAAATGACGAGTAAAATGCGCTATTAAACTTCTAGGGTAGGGCAAACAGAGACCCGATTAGATCACTTTACATTATGGTTAATAAAAGAATTCAGCAAAATTCTATCACATTTGTTCAACTTACGTCGCTCCTATTTCAGATAGCGTATTGGGCTAACCGGCATCTCGAAGCGCATGAAATGGCGAGTAAAATGCACTATTAAACTTCTAGGGTAGGGCGAACAGAGACCCGATTAGATCATCTAATATTATGGTTAATTTAAGAATGCAGCAAAATTCTATCACATTTGTTCAATTTACGTCGTTCCTATTTCAGATAGCGTATTGGGCCAAGCGGCATCTCAAAGCGCATGAAATGGCGAGTAAAATGCACTATTTAACTTCTATGATAGGGCAATCAGAGACCGGATTAGATCACTTTATATTTTGGTTAATATAAGAATTCAGCGAAATTCTATCACATTTGATCAATTTACGTCGCTCCTATTTCAGATACCGTATTGGGCTAAGCGGCATCTCAAAGCGCATGAAGTGGCGAGTAAAATGCACTATTAAACTTCTAGGGTAGGGCAAACCGAGACCCGATTAGATCATTTTATATTATGATTAATTTAAGAATTCAACGAAATTCTATCACATTCGTTCAATTTACGTCGCTCCTATTTCAGATAGCGTATTGGGCAAAGCGGCATCTCAAACCGCATGAAATGACGAGTAAAATGCACTATTAAACTTCTAGGGTAGGGCAAACAGAGACCCGATTAGATCATCTAATATTAAGGTTAATTTAAGAATGCAGCAAAATTCTATCACATTTGTTCAATTTACGTCGTTCCTATTTCAGATAGCGTATTGGGCTACGCGGCATCTCAAAGCGCTTGAAATGGCGAATACGTTGCACTATTAAACTTCTAGGCTAGGGCAAACAGAGACCCGATCAGATCATTTTATATTACGGTTAATATAAGAATTCAGCGTAATTCCATCACATTTGTTTATCTTACGTCGCTCCTATATCGGATAGCGTACTGGGCTAGGAGGCATCTTAAAGCGCGTGGAAGGGCGAGTAAAATGCACTACTAAACTTCTATGATAGAGCAATCAGAGACCCGATTAGATCATTTTATATTTTGTTTAATATAAGGTTTCAGGGAAATTCTATCACATTTGTTCAATTTACGTCGCTCCTATTTCAGATAGCGTATTGGGCTAAGCGGCATCTCAAAGCGCATGAAATGGCGAACAAAATGCACTATTAAACTTCTAGGCTAGGGCGAACAGAGACCAGATTAGATCATTTTATATTTTGGTTAATATAAGAATTCTGCGAAATTCTATCACATTTGTTCAATTTACGTCGCTCCTATTTCAGATAGCGTATTGGGCTAAGCGGCATCTCAAAGCGCACGAAATGGCGAGTAAAATGCACTATTAAACTTCTAGGCTAGGGCGGACAGAGTCCCGATTAGATCATTTTACATTAAGGTTAATATAAGAATTCAGGGAAATTCTATCACATTTGTTCAATTTACGTCGCTCCTATTTCAGATAGCGTATTGGGCTAAGCGGCATCTCAAAGCGCATTAAATGGCGAGTAAAATGCACTATTAAACTTCTAGGCTACGGCGAACAGAGACCCGATTAGATCATTGTATATTATGGTTAATTTACGAATTCAACGAAATTCTATCACATTTGTTCAATTTACGTCGCACCTATTTCAGATAGCGTATTGGGCTAAGCGGCATGTCAAAGCGCATGAAATGGCGAGTAAAATGCACGATTAAACTTCTCGGCTAGGGTGAACAGAGACCCGATTAGATCATTTTACATTATGGTTAATGAAAGAATTCAGCGAAATTCTATCACATTTGTTCAATTTATGTCGCTCCTATTTCAGCTAGCGTATTGGGCTAAGCGGCATCTCAAACCGCATGAAATTACGAGTGAAATGCACTGTTAAACATCTAGGGTAGGGCAAACAGAGACCCGATTAGATCATTTTATAGTATGGTTAATTTAAGAATTCAGCAAAAATCTATCACATTTGTTCAATTTACGTCGCTCCTATTTCAGATACCGTACTGGGCTAAGCGGCATCTTAAAGCGCATGAAATGATGAGTGAAATGTACTATTAAACTTCTATGATAGGGCAATCAGAGACCCGATTAGATCATTTTATATTTTGGTTAATGTATGAATTCAGCGAAATTCTATCACATTTGTTCAATTTACGTCGCTCCTATTTCAGGTAGCGTATTGGGCTAAGCTGCATCTCAAAGCGCATGAAATTACGAGTGAAATGCACTGTTAAACTTCTAGGGTGGGACAAACAGAGACCCGATTAGATCATTTTATATTATGGTTAATTTAAGAATTCAGCAAAAATCTATCACATTTGTTCAATTTACGTCGCTCCTATTTCAGATACCGTACTGGGCTAAGCGGCATCTTAAAGCGCATGAAATGACGAGTAAAATGCACTATTAAACTTCTATGATAGGGCAATCAGAGACCCGATTAGATCATTTTATATTTTGGTTAATGTATGAATTCAGCGAAATTCTATCACATTTGTTCAATTTACGTCGTTCCTATTTCAGATAGCGTATTGGGATAAGCGGCATCTCAAAGCGCATGAAATGGCGAGTAAAATGCACTCCTAAACTTCTATGATAGGGCAATCAGAGACCCGATTAGATCATTTTATATTTTGTTTAATATAAGATTTCAGCGAAATTCGATCACATTTGTTCAATTTACGTCGCTCCTATTTCAGATAGCGTATTGGTCTAAGCGGCACCTCAAAGCGCATGAAATGACGAGTGAAATGCACTATTAATCTTCTAGGGTTGGGCGAACAAAGACCCGATTAGATCATTTTACATTAAGGTTAATATAAGAATTCAGCGAAATTCTATCACATTTGTTCAATTTACGTTGCTCCTATTTCAGATAGCGTATTTGGCTAAGCGGCATCTCAAAGCGCAAGAAATGGCGAGTAAAATGCACTGTTAAACTTGTAGGGTGGGTCAAACAGAGACCCGATTAGATCATTTCGTATTATGGTTAATTTAAGAATTCAGAAAAATTCTATCACATTTGTTCAATTTACGTCGCTCCTATTTCAGATAGCGTACTGGGCTAGACGGCATATGAAAGCGCGTGGAAGGGCGAGTAAAATGCACTACTAAACTTCTATGATAGGGCGATGAGAGTCCCGATTAGATCATTTTATATTTTGTTTACTATAACATTTCAGGGAAATTCTATCACATTTGTTCAATTTACGTAGCTCCTATTTCAGATAGCGTATTGTGCTAAGCGGCATCTCAAAGCGCATGAAACGGCGAGTAAAATGCACTGTTAAACTTCTAGGGTAGGGCAAACAGAGACCCGATTAGATCAATTTAAATTATGGTTAATTTAAGAATTCAGCAAAATTCTATCACATTTTTTCAATTTACGTCGTCCCTATTTCAGCTAGCGTACTGGGCTAGGCGGCATCTTAAAACGCGAGGAATGGCGAGTAAAATGCACTGTTAAACTTCTATGATAGGGCAATCAGAGATCCGATTATATCATTTTATATTTTGGTTAATATAAGAATTCAACCAAATTCTATCCCATTCGTTCAATTTACGTCGCTCCAGTTTCAGATAGCGTATTGGGCTAAGCGGCATCTCAAAGCGCATGAAATGACGAGTGAAATGGACTATTAAACTTCTAGGGTAGGGCGAACAGAGACCCGATTAGATCATTTTACATTAAGGTTAATATAAGGATTCAGGGAAATTCTATCATATTTGTTCAATTTACGTCGCTCCTATTTCAGATAGCGTATTGGGCTAAGCGGCATCTCAAAGCGCATGCAATGGCGAGTGAAATGCACTATTAAACTTCTAGGGTTGGGCGAACAAAGACCCGATTAGATCATTTTACATTAAGACTAATATAAGCATTCAGCGAAATTCTATCACATTTGTTCAATTTACGTCGCTGATATTTCAGATAGCGAATTGGGCTAAGCGGCATCTCAAAGCATAAGAAATGGCGAGTAAAATGCACTATTAAACTTCTAGGGTAGGGCAAACAGACACCCGATAAGATCATTTTATATTATGGTTAATTTAAGAATTCAACGAAATTCTATCACATTTGTTCAATTTACGTCGCTCCTATTTCAGATAGCGTATTGGGCTAAGCGGCATCTCAATGCGCATGAAATGGCGAGTAAAATCCACTATTAAACTTCTAGAGTAGGGCAAACAGAGACCCGATAAGATCATTTTATATTATGGTTAATTTAAAAATTCAGCTTAATTCTATCACATTTGTTCAACGTACGTCGCTCCTATTTCAGATAGCGTACTGGGCTATGCGGCATCTTAAAGCGCGTGGAATGGTGAGTAAAATGCACTGTAAAACGTCTATGATAGGGCTATCAGAGACCCGATTAGATCATTTTATATTCTGGTTAATATAAGAATTCAGCGAAACTCTATCACATTTGTTCAATTTACGTCGCACCTATTTCAGATAGCGTATTGGGCTAAGCGGCATCTCAATGCGCATGAAATGGCGAGTAAAATGCACTATTAAACTTCTAGAGTAGGGCAAACAGAGACCCGATAAGATCATCTAATATTAAGGTTAATTTAAGAATGCAGCAAAATTCTATCACATTTGTTCAATTTACGTCGTTCCTATTTCAGATAGCGTATTGGGCCAAGCGGCATCTCAAAGCGCATGAAATGGCGAGTAAAATGCACTATTTAACTTCTATGATAGGGCAATCAGAGACCGGATTAGATCACTTTATATTTTGGTTAATATAAGAATTCAGCGAAATTCTATCACATTTGATCAATTTACGTCGCTCCTATTTCAGATACCGTATTGGGCTAAGCGGCATCTCAAAGCGCATGAAGTGGTGAGTAAAATGCACTATTAAACTTCTAGGGTAGGGCAAACCGAGACCCGATTAGATCATTTTATATTATGATTAATTTAAGAATTCAACGAAATTCTATCACATTCGTTCAATTTACGTCGCTCCTATTTCAGATAGCGTATTGGGCAAAGCGGCATCTCAAACCGCATGAAATGACGAGTAAAATGCACTATTAAACTTCTAGGCTAGGGCGAACAGAGTCCCGATTAGATCATTTTACATTAAGGTTAATATAAGAATTCAGGGAAATTCTATCACATTTGTTCAATTTACGTCGCTCCTATTTCAGATAGCGTATTGGGCTAAGCGGCATCTCAAAGCGCATTAAATGGCGAGTAAAATGCACTATTAAACTTCTAGGCTACGGCGAACAGAGACCCGATTAGATCATTGTATATTATGGTTAATTTACGAATTCAACGAAATTCTATCACATTTGTTCAATTTACGTCGCACCTATTTCAGATAGCGTATTGGGCTAAGCGGCATGTCAAAGCGCATGAAATGGCGAGTAAAATGCACGATTAAACTTCTCGGCTAGGGTGAACAGAGACCCGATTAGATCATTTTACATTATGGTTAATGAAAGAATTCAGCGAAATTCTATCACATTTGTTCAATTTATGTCGCTCCTATTTCAGCTAGCGTATTGGGCTAAGCGGCATCTCAAACCGCATGAAATTACGAGTGAAATGCACTGTTAAACATCTAGGGTAGGGCAAACAGAGACCCGATTAGATCATTTTATAGTATGGTTAATTTAAGAATTCAGCAAAAATCTATCACATTTGTTCAATTTACGTCGCTCCTATTTCAGATACCGTACTGGGCTAAGCGGCATCTTAAAACGCATGAAATGATGAGTGAAATGTACTATTAAACTTCTATGATAGGGCAATCAGAGACCCGATTAGATCATTTTATATTTTGGTTAATGTATGAATTCAGCGAAATTCTATCACATTTGTTCAATTTACGTCGCTCCTATTTCAGGTAGCGTATTGGGCTAAGCTGCATCTCAAAGCGCATGAAATTACGAGTGAAATGCACTGTTAAACTTCTAGGGTGGGACAAACAGAGACCCGATTAGATCATTTTATATTATGGTTAATTTAAGAATTCAGCAAAAATCTATCACATTTGTTCAATTTACGTCGCTCCTATTTCAGATACCGTACTGGGCTAAGCGGCATCTTAAAGCGCATGAAATGATGAGTGAAATGCACTATTAAACTTCTATGATAGGGCAATCAGAGACCCGATTAGATCATTTTATATTTTGGTTAATGTATGAATTCAGCGAAATTCTATCACATTTGTTCAATTTACGTCGTTCCTATTTCAGATAGCGTATTGGGATAAGCGGCATCTCAAAGCGCATGAAATGGCGAGTAAAATGCACTCCTAAACTTCTATGATAGGGCAATCAGAGACCCGATTAGATCATTTTATATTTTGTTTAATATAAGATTTCAGGGAAATTCGATCACATTTGTTCAATTTACGTCGCTCCTATTTCAGATAGCGTATTGGTCTAAGCGGCACCTCAAAGCGCATGAAATGACGAGTGAAATGCACTATTAATCTTCTAGGGTTGGGCGAACAAAGACCCGATTAGATCATTTTACATTAAGGTTAATATAAGAATTCAGCGAAATTCTATCACATTTGTTCAATTTACGTTGCTCCTATTTCAGATAGCGTATTTGGCTAAGCGGCATCTCAAAGCGCAAGAAATGGCGAGTAAAATGCACTGTTAAACTTGTAGGGTGGGTCAAACAGAGACCCGATTAGATCATTTCGTATTATGGTTAATTTAAGAATTCAGAAAAATTCTATCACATTTGTTCAATTTACGTCGCTCCTATTTCAGATAGCGTACTGGGCTAGACGGCATATGAAAGCGCGTGGAAGGGCGAGTAAAATGCACTACTAAACTTCTATGATAGGGCGATGAGAGTCCCGATTAGATCATTTTATATTTTGTTTACTATAACATTTCAGGGAAATTCTATCACATTTGTTCAATTTACGTCGCTCCTATTTCAGATAGCGTATTGGGCTAAGCGGCATCTCAAAGCGCATGCAATGGCGAGTAAAATGCACTGTTAAACTTCTAGGGTAGGGCGAACAAAGACCCGATTAGATCATTTTACATTAAGGTTAAAATAAGAATTCAGCGAAATTCTTTCACATTTTTTCAATTTACGTCGTTCCTATTTCAGCTAGCGTACTGGGCTAGGCGGCATCTCAAAACGCGAGGAATGGCGAGTAAAATGCACTGTTTATCTTCTATGATAGGGCAATCAGAGACCCGATTAGATCATTTTATATTTTGGTTAATATAAGAATTCAGAGAATTTCTATCACATTTGTTCAATTTACGTTGCTCCTATTTCAGATAGCGTATTGGGCTAAGCGGCACCTCAAAGCGCATGAAATGACGAGTGAAATGCACTATTAAACTTCTAGGGTTGGGCGAACAAAGACCCGATTAGATCATTTTACATTAAGACTAATATAAGCATTCAGCGAAATTCTATCACATTTGTTCAATTTACGTCGCTGATATTTCAGATAGCGAATTGGGCTAAGCGGCATCTCAAAGCATAAGAAATGGCGAGTAAAATGCACTATTAAACTTCTAGGGTAGGGCAAACAGACACCCGATAAGATCATTTTATATTATGGTTAATTTAAGAATTCAACGAAATTCTATCACATTTGTTCAATTTACGTCGCTCCTATTTCAGATAGCGTATTGGGCTAAGCGGCATCTCAATGCGCATGAAATGGCGAGTAAAATCCACTATTAAACTTCTAGAGTAGGGCAAACAGAGACCCGATAAGATCATTTTATATTATGGTTAATTTAAAAATTCAGCTTAATTCTATCACATTTGTTCAACGTACGTCGCTCCTATTTCAGATAGCGTACTGGGCTATGCGGCATCTTAAAGCGCGTGGAATGGTGAGTAAAATGCACTGTAAAACGTCTATGATAGGGCTATCAGAGACCCGATTAGATCATTTTATATTCTGGTTAATATAAGAATTCAGCGAAACTCTATCACATTTGTTCAATTTACGTCGCACCTATTTCAGATAGCGTATTGGGCTATGCGGCATCTCAATGCGCATGAAATGGCGAGTAAAATGCACTATTAAACTTCTAGAGTAGGGCAAACAGAGACCCGATAAGATCATTTTATATTATGGTTAATTTAAGAATTCAGCTTAATTCTATCACATTTGTTCAATTTACGTCGCTCCTATTTCAGATAGCGTATTGTGCTAAGCTGCATCTCAAAGCGCAAGAAATGGCGAGTAAACTGCACTATTAAACTTCTAGGGTAGGGCAAACAGAGACCCGATTAGATCATTTTATATTATGGTTAATTTAACAACTCAGCGAAATTCTATCACATTTGTTCAATTTACGCCACGCCTATTTCAGATAGCGGATTGGGCTAAGCGGCATCTCAAAGCGCATGAAATGTCGAGTAAAATGCACTATTAAACTTCTAGGATAAGGCAAACAGAGACCCGATTAGATCATTTTATATTACGGTTGATATAAGAATTCAGCGTAATTCTATCACATTTGTTCAATTTACGTCGCTGATATTTCAGATAGCGTATTGGGCTAAGCGGCATCTCAAAGCGCATGAAATGGCGAACAAAATGCACTATTAAACTTCTAGGCTAGGGCGAACAGAGACCAGATTAGATCATTTTATATTTTGGTTAATATAAGAATTCTGCGAAATTCTATCACATTTGTTCAATTTACGTCGCTCCTATTTCAGATAGCGTATTGGGCTAAGCGGCATCTCAAAGCGCACGAAATGGCGAGTAAAATGCACTATTAAACTTCTAGGCTAGGGCGAACAGAGTCCCGATTAGATCATTTTACATTAAGGTTAATATAAGAATTCAGGGAAATTCTATCACATTTGTTCAATTTACGTCGCTCCTATTTCAGATAGCGTATTGGGCTAAGCGGCACCTCAAAGCGCATTAAATGGCGAGTAAAATGCACTATTAAACTTCTAGGCTACGGCGAACAGAGACCCGATTAGATCATTGTATATTATGGTTAATTTACGAATTCAACGAAATTCTATCACATTTGTTCAATTTACGTCGCACCTATTTCAGATAGCGTATTGGGCTAAGCGGCATGTCAAAGCGCATGAAATGGCGAGTAAAATGCACGATTAAACTTCTCGGCTAGGGTGAACAGAGACCCGATTAGATCATTTTACATTATGGTTAATGAAAGAATTCAGCGAAATTCTATCACATTTGTTCAATTTATGTCGCTCCTATTTCAGCTAGCGTATTGGGCTAAGCGGCATCTCAAACCGCATGAAATTACGAGTGAAATGCACTGTTAAACATCTAGGGTAGGGCAAACAGAGACCCGATTAGATCATTTTATAGTATGGTTAATTTAAGAATTCAGCAAAAATCTATCACATTTGTTCAATTTACGTCGCTCCTATTTCAGATACCGTACTGGGCTAAGCGGCATCTTAAAACGCATGAAATGATGAGTGAAATGTACTATTAAACTTCTATGATAGGGCAATCAGAGACCCGATTAGATCATTTTATATTTTGGTTAATGTATGAATTCAGCGAAATTCTATCACATTTGTTCAATTTACGTCGCTCCTATTTCAGGTAGCGTATTGGGCTAAGCTGCATCTCAAAGCGCATGAAATTACGAGTGAAATGCACTGTTAAACTTCTAGGGTGGGACAAACAGAGACCCGATTAGATCATTTTATATTATGGTTAATTTAAGAATTCAGCAAAAATCTATCACATTTGTTCAATTTACGTCGCTCCTATTTCAGATACCGTACTGGGCTAAGCGGCATCTTAAAGCGCATGAAATGAAGAGTGAAATGCACTATTAAACTTCTATGATAGGGCAATCAGAGACCCGATTAGATCATTTTATATTTTGGTTAATGTATGAATTCAGCGAAATTCTATCACATTTGTTCAATTTATGTCGTTCCTATTTCAGATAGCGTATTGGGATAAGCGGCATCTCAAAGCGCATGAAATGGCGAGTAAAATGCACTCCTAAACTTCTATGATAGGGCAATCAGAGACCCGATTAGATCATTTTATATTTTGTTTAATATAAGATTTCAGGGAAATTCGATCACATTTGTTCAATTTACGTCGCTCCTATTTCAGATAGCGTATTGGTCTAAGCGGCACCTCAAAGCGCATGAAATGACGAGTGAAATGCACTATTAATCTTCTAGGGTTGGGCGAACAAAGACCCGATTAGATCATTTTACATTAAGGTTAATATAAGAATTCAGCGAAATTCTATCACATTTGTTCAATTTACGTTGCTCCTATTTCAGATAGCGTATTTGGCTAAGCGGCATCTCAAAGCGCAAGAAATGGCGAGTAAAATGCACTGTTAAACTTGTAGGGTGGGTCAAACAGAGACCCGATTAGATCATTTCGTATTATGGTTAATTTAAGAATTCAGAAAAATTCTATCACATTTGTTCAATTTACGTCGCTCCTATTTCAGATAGCGTACTGGGCTAGACGGCATATGAAAGCGCGTGGAAGGGCGAGTAAAATGCACTACTAAACTTCTATGATAGGGCGATGAGAGTCCCGATTAGATCATTTTATATTTTGTTTACTATAACATTTCAGGGAAATTCTATCACATTTGTTCAATTTACGTAGCTCCTATTTCAGATAGCGTATTGTGCTAAGCGGCATCTCAAAGCGCATGAAACGGCGAGTAAAATGCACTGTTAAACTTCTAGGGTAGGGCAAACAGAGACCCGATTAGATCAATTTAAATTATGGTTAATTTAAGAATTCAGCAAAATTCTATCACATTTTTTCAATTTACGTCGTCCCTATTTCAGCTAGCGTACTGGGCTAGGCGGCATCTTAAAACGCGAGGAATGGCGAGTAAAATGCACTGTTAAACTTCTATGATAGGGCAATCAGAGATCCGATTATATCATTTTATATTTTGGTTAATATAAGAATTCAGCCAAATTCTATCCCATTCGTTCAATTTACGTCGCTCCAGTTTCAGATAGCGTATTGGGCTAAGCGGCATCTCAAAGCGCATGAAATGACGAGTGAAATGGACTATTAAACTTCTAGGGTAGGGCGAACAGAGACCCGATTAGATCATTTTACATTAAGGTTAATATAAGGATTCAGGGAAATTCTATCATATTTGTTCAATTTACGTCGCTCCTATTTCAGATAGCGTATTGGGCTAAGCGGCATCTCAATGCGCATGCAATGGCGAGTAAAATGCACTGTTAAACTTCTAGGGTAGGGCGAACAAAGACCCGATTAGATCATTTTACATTAAGGTTAAAATAAGAATTCAGCGAAATTCTTTCACATTTTTTCAATTTACGTCGTTCCTATTTCAGCTAGCGTACTGGGCTAGGCGGCATCTCAAAACGCGAGGAATGGCGAGTAAAATGCACTGTTTATCTTCTATGATAGGGCAATCAGAGACCCGATTAGATCATTTTATATTTTGGTTAATATAAGAATTCAGAGAATTTCTATCACATTTGTTCAATTTACGTTGCTCCTATTTCAGATAGCGTATTGGGCTAAGCGGCACCTCAAAGCGCATGAAATGACGAGTGAAATGCACTATTAAACTTCTAGGGTTGGGCGAACAAAGACCCGATTAGATCATTTTACATTAAGACTAATATAAGCATTCAGCGAAATTCTATCACATTTGTTCAATTTACGTCGCTGATATTTCAGATAGCGAGTTGGGCTAAGCGGCATCTCAAAGCATAAGAAATGGCGAGTAAAATGCACTATTAAACTTCTAGGGTAGGGCAAACAGACACCCGATAAGATCATTTTATATTATGGTTAATTTAAGAATTCAACGAAATTCTATCACATTTGTTCAATTTACGTCGCTCCTATTTCAGATAGCGTATTGGGCTAAGCGGCATCTCAATGCGCATGAAATGGCGAGTAAAATCCACTATTAAACTTCTAGAGTAGGGCAAACAGAGACCCGATAAGATCATTTTATATTATGGTTAATTTAAAAATTCAGCTTAATTCTATCACATTTGTTCAACGTACGTCGCTCCTATTTCAGATAGCGTACTGGGCTATGCGGCATCTTAAAGCGCGTGGAATGGTGAGTAAAATGCACTGTAAAACGTCTATGATAGGGCTATCAGAGACCCGATTAGATCATTTTATATTCTGGTTAATATAAGAATTCAGCGAAACTCTATCACATTTGTTCAATTTACGTCGCACCTATTTCAGATAGCGTATTGGGCTAAGCGGCATCTCAATGCGCATGAAATGGCGAGTAAAATGCACTATTAAACTTCTAGAGTAGGGCAAACAGAGACCCGATAAGATCATTTTATATTATGGTTAATTTAAGAATTCAGCTTAATTCTATCACATTTGTTCAATTTACGTCGCTCCTATTTCAGATAGCGTATTGTGCTAAGCTGCATCTCAAAGCGCAAGAAATGGCGAGTAAACTGCACTATTAAACTTCTAGGGTAGGGCAAACAGAGACCCGATTAGATCATTTTATATTATGGTTAATTTAACAACTCAGCGAAATTCTATCACATTTGTTCAATTTACGCCACGCCTATTTCAGATAGCGGATTGGGCTAAGCGGCATCTCAAAGCGCATGAAATGTCGAGTAAAATGCACTATTAAACTTCTAGGATAAGGCAAACAGAGACCCGATTAGATCATTTTATATTACGGTTGATATAAGAATTCAGCGTAATTCTATCACATTTGTTCAATTTACGTCGCTGATATTTCAGATAGCGTATTGGGCTAAGCGGCATCTCAAAGCGCAAGAAATGGCGAGCAAAATGCACTGTTAAACTTCTAGGGTAGGGCAAACAGAGACCCGATTAGATCATTTCATATTATGGATTATTTAAGAATTCAGAAAAATTCTATCACATTTGTTCAATTTACGTCGCTCCTATTTCAGATAGCTTATTGGGCTAAGCGCGATCTCAAAGCGCATGAAATGACGAGTGAAATGCACTAGTAATCTTCTAGGGTAGGGCGAACAGAAACCCGATTAGATCATTTTACATTAAGGTTAATATAAGAATTCAGCGAGATTCTCTCACATTTGTTCAATTTACGTCGCTGATATTTCAGATGGCGTATTGGGCTAAGCGGCATCTTAAAGCGCAAGAAATGGCGAGTAAACTGCACTATTAAACTTCTAGCGTAGGGCAAACAGAGACCCGATTAGATCATTTTATATTATGGTTAATTTAACAACTCAGCGAAATTCTATCACATTTGTTCAATTTACGTCACGCCTATTTCAGATAGCGGATTGGGCTAAGCGGCATCTCAAAGCGCATGAAATGGCGAGTAAAATGCACTATTAAACTTGTAGGATAAGGCAAACAGAGACCCGATTAGATCATTTTATATTACGGTTAATATAAGAATTCAGCGTAATTCTATCACATTTGTTCAATTTACGTCGCTCCTATTTCAGATAGCGTACTGGGCTAGGCGGCATCTGAAAGCGCGTGGAATGGCGAGTAAAATGCACTATTAAAATTCTATGATAGGGCAATCAGAGACCCGATTAGATCATTTTATATTTTGGTTAATATATGAATTCAGCGAGATTCTATCACATTTGTTCAATTTACGTAGCTCCTATTTCAGATAGCGTATTGGGTTAAGCGGCATCTCAAAGCGTATGAAATAGCAAATAAAATGCACTATTAAAGTTCTATGATAGGGCAATCGGAGACACGATTAGATCATTTCACATTATGGTTAATAAAAGAATTCAGCGAAATTCTATCACATATGTTCAATTTACATCGCTCCTATTTCAGATAGCGTATAGGGCTAATCGGCATCTGAAAGCGCATGAAATGAGGAGTAAAATGCACTATTAAATTTCTAGGGTAGGGCAAGCAGAGACCCGATTAGATCATTCTATATTATGGTTAATTTAAGAATTCAGCGAAATTCTATCACATTTGTTCAATTTACGTCGCTCCTATTTCAGATAGCGTACTGAGCTGGGCGGCATCTTAAAGCGCGTGGAATGGCGAGTAAAATGCACTATTAAAATTCTATGATAGGGCAATCAGAGACCCGTTTGGATCATTTTATATTATTGTTAATTTAAGAATTCAGCAAAATTCTATCACATTTGTTCAATTTACGTCGCTCCTATTTCAGATAGCATATTGGGCTAAGCGGCATCTCAAAGCGCATGAAATGACGAGTGAAAAGCACTATTAAACTTCTAGGGCAGGGCGAATAGAGACCCGATTCGATCATTTTACATTAAGGTTAATATAAGAATTCACGGAAATTCTATCACATTTGTTCAATTTACGTCGCTCCTATTTCCGATAGCGTATTGGGCTTTGCGACATCTCAAAGCGCATGAAATGGCGAATAAAATGCACTGTTAAACTTCTAGGGTAGGGCAAACAGAGACCCGATTAGATCATTTTATATTACGGTTAATATAAGAATTCAGCGTAATTCCATCACATTTGTTTATCTTACGTCGCTCCTATTTCAGATAGCGTACTGGGCTAGGCGGCATCTTAAAGCGCGTGGAAGGGCGAGTAAAATGCACTACTAAACTTCTATGATAGAGCAATCAGAGACCCGATTAGATCATTTTATATTTTGTTTAATATAAGATTTCAGGGAAATTCTATCACATTTGTTCAATTTACGTCGCTCCTATTTCAGATAGCGTATTGGGCTAAGCGGCATCTCAAAGCGCATGAAATGGCGAACAAAATGCACTATTAAACTTCTAGGCTAGGGCGAACAGAGGCCAGATTAGATCATTTTATATTTTGGTTAATATAAGAATTCTGCGAAATTCTATCACATTTGTTCAATTTACGTCGCTCCTATTTCAGATAGCGTATTGGGCTAAGCGGCATCTCAAAGCGCACGAAATGGCGAGTAAAATGCACTATTAAACTTCTAAGCTAGGGCGAACAGAGTCCCGATTAGATCATTTTACATTAAGGTTAATATAAGAATTCAGGGAAATTCTATCACATTTGTTCAATTTACGTCGCTCCTATTTCAGATAGCGTATTGGGCTAAGCGGCATCTCAAAGCGCATGAAATGGCGAGTAAAATGCACTATTAAACTTCTAGGCTACGGCGAACAGAGACCCGATTAGATCATTGTATATTATGGTTAATTTACGAATTCAACGAAATTCTATCACATTTGTTCAATTTACGTCGCACCTATTTCAGATAGCGTATTGGGCTAAGCGGCATGTCAAAGCGCATGAAATGGCGAGTAAAATGCACGATTAAACTTCTCGGCTAGGGTGAACAGAGACCCGATTAGATCATTTTACATTATGGTTAATAAAAGAATTCAGCGAAATTCTATCACATTTGTTCAATTTATGTCGCTCCTATTTCAGCTAGCGTATTGGGCTAAGCGGCATCTCAAACCGCATGAAATTACGAGTGAAATGCACTGTTAAACATCTAGGGTAGGGCAAACAGAGACCCGATTAGATCATTTTATAGTATGGTTAATTTAAGAATTCAGCAAAAATCTATCACATTTGTTCAATTTACGTCGCTCCTATTTCAGATACCGTACTGGGCTAAGCGGCATCTTAAAGCGCATGAAATGATGAGTGAAATGTACTATTAAACTTCTATGATAGGGCAATCAGAGACCCGATTAGATCATTTTATATTTTGGTTAATGTATGAATTCAGCGAAATTCTATCACATTTGTTCAATTTACGTCGCTCCTATTTCAGGTAGCGTATTGGGCTAAGCGGCATCTCAAAGCGCATGAAATTACGAGTGAAATGCACTGTTAAACTTCTAGGGTGGGACAAACAGAGACCCGATTAGATCATTTTATATTATGGTTAATTTAAGAATTCAGCAAAAATCTATCACATTTGTTCAATTTACGTCGCTCCTATTTCAGATACCGTACTGGGCTAAGCGGCATCTTAAAGCGCATGAAATGATGAGTGAAATGCACTATTAAACTTCTATGATAGGGCAATCAGAGACCCGATTATATCATTTTATATTTTGGTTAATGTATGAATTCAGCGAAATTCTATCACATTTGTTCAATTTATGTCGTTCCTATTTCAGATAGCGTATTGGGATAAGCGGCATCTCAAAGCGCATGACATGGCGAGTAAAATGCACTCCTAAACTTCTATGATAGGGCAATCAGAGTCCCGATTAGATCATTTTATATTTTGTTTACTATAACATTTCAGGGAAATTCTATCACATTTGTTCAATTTACGTAGCTCCTATTTCAGATAGCGTATTGTGCTAAGCGGCATCTCAAAGCGCATGAAACGGCGAGTAAAATGCACTGTTAAACTTCTAGGGTAGGGCAAACAGAGACCCGATTAGATCAATTTAAATTATGGTTAATTTAAGAATTCAGCAAAATTCTATCACATTTTTTCAATTTACGTCGTCCCTATTTCAGCTAGCGTACTGGGCTAGGCGGCATCTTAAAACGCGAGGAATGGCGAGTAAAATGCACTGTTAAACTTCTATGATAGGGCAATCAGAGATCCGATTATATCATTTTATATTTTGGTTAATATAAGAATTCAGCCAAATTCTATCCCATTCGTTCAATTTACGTCGCTCCAGTTTCAGATAGCGTATTGGGCTAAGCGGCATCTCAAAGCGCATGAAATGACGAGTGAAATGGACTATTAAACTTCTAGGGTAGGGCGAACAGAGACCCGATTAGATCATTTTACATTAAGGTTAATATAAGGATTCAGGGAAATTCTATCATATTTGTTCAATTTACGTCGCTCCTATTTCAGATAGCGTATTGGGCTAAGCGGCATCTCAAA
Organism: Macropis europaea; assembly: GCA_916610135.2. Classification (NCBI taxonomy): domain Eukaryota; kingdom Metazoa; phylum Arthropoda; class Insecta; order Hymenoptera; family Melittidae; genus Macropis; species Macropis europaea. Next base: position 67,270 of record CAKAJE020002095.1, read on the forward strand.
GCGCATGCAATGGCGAGTAAAATGCACTGTTAAACTTCTAGGGTAGGGCGAACAAAGACCCGGTTAGATCATTTTACATTAAGGTTAAAATAAGAATTCAGCGAAATTCTTTCACATTTTTTCAATTTACGTCGTTCCTATTTCAGCTAGCGTACTGGGCTAGGCGGCATCTCAAAACGCGAGGAATGGCGAGTAAAATGCACTGTTTATCTTCTATGATAGGGCAATCAGAGACCCGATTAGATCATTTTATATTTTGGTTAATATAAGAATTCAGAGAATTTCTATCACATTTGTTCAATTTACGTTGCTCCTATTTCAGATAGCGTATTGGGCTAAGCGGCACCTCAAAGCGCATGAAATGACGAGTGAAATGCACTATTAAACTTCTAGGGTTGGGCGAACAAAGACCCGATTAGATCATTTTACATTAAGACTAATATAAGCATTCAGCGAAATTCTATCACATTTGTTCAATTTACGTCGCTGATATTTCAGATAGCGAATTGGGCTAAGCGGCATCTCAAAGCATAAGAAATGGCGAGTAAAATGCACTATTAAACTTCTAGGGTAGGGCAAACAGACACCCGATAAGATCATTTTATATTATGGTTAATTTAAGAATTCAACGAAATTCTATCACATTTGTTCAATTTACGTCGCTCCTATTTCAGATAGCGTATTGGGCTAAGCGGCATCTCAATGCGCATGAAATGGCGAGTAAAATGCACTATTAAACTTCTAGAGTAGGGCAAACAGAGACCCGATAAGATCATTTTATATTATGGTTAATTTAAAAATTCAGCTTAATTCTATCACATTTGTTCAACGTACGTCGCTCCTATTTCAGATAGCGTACTGGGCTATGCGGCATCTTAAAGCGCGTGGAATGGTGAGTAAAATGCACTGTAAAACGTCTATGATAGGGCTATCAGAGACCCGATTAGATCATTTTATATTCTGGTTAATATAAGAATTCAGCGAAACTCTATCACATTTGTTCAATTTACGTCGCACCTATTTCAGATAGCGTATTGGGCTAAGCGGCATCTCAATGCGCATGAAATGGCGAGTAAAATGCACTATTAAACTTCTAGAGTAGGGCAAACAGAGACCCGATAAGATCATTTTATATTATGGTTAATTTAAGAATTCAGCTTAATTCTATCACATTTGTTCAATTTACGTCGCTCCTATTTCAGATAACGTATTGTGCTAAGCTGCATCTCAAAGCGCCAGAAATGGCGAGTAAACTGCACTATTAAACTTCTAGGGTAGGGCAAACAGAGACCCGATTAGATCATTTTATATTATGGTTAATTTAACAACTCAGCGAAATTCTATCACATTTGTTCAATTTACGTCACGCCTATTTCAGATAGCGGATTGGGCTAAGCGGCATCTCAAAGCGCATGAAATGGCGAGTAAAATGCACTATTAAACTTGTAGGATAAGGCAAACAGAGACCCGATTAGATCATTTTATATTACGGTTAATATAAGAATTCAGCGTAATTCTATCACATTTGTTCAATTTACGTCGCTCCTATTTCAGATAGCGTACTGGGCTAGGCGGCATCTGAAAGCGCGTGGAATGGCGAGTAAAATGCACTATTAAAATTCTATGATAGGGCAATCAGAGACCCGATTAGATCATTTTATATTTTGGTGAATATAAGAATTCAGAGAAATTCTATCACATTTGTTCAATTTACGTCGCTCCTATTTCAGATAGCATATTCGGCTAAGCAGCATCGCAAAGCGCATGAAATGACGAGTGAAATGCACTATTAGGCTTCCAGTGTAGGGCAATCAGAGAACCGATTAGATCATTTTTTTTTTCTTAATATAAGAATTCAGCGAAATTCTATCACATATGTTCAATTTACGTCGTTCCTATTTCAGATAGCGTATTGGGCTAAGCGGCATCTCAAAGCGCATGAAATGACGAATAAAATGCACTATTAAACTTGTAGGATAAGGCAAACAGAGTCCCGTTTAGATCATTTTATATTTTGGTTAATATAAGAATTCAGCGAAATTCTATCACATTTGTTCAATTTACGTCGCTCCTATTTCAGATAGCGTATTGGGCTAAGCGGCATCTCAAAGCGCATGAAATCGCGAGTAAAATGCACTATTAAACTTCTACGGTAGGGAATCAGAGACCCGATTAGATCATTTTATACTATGGTTAATTTAAGAATTCAGCGAAATTCTATCACATTTGTTCAATTTACGTCGCTCCTATTTCAGATAGCTTATTGGGCTAAGCGGCATCTCAAAGCGCATGAAATGGCGAGGAAAATGCACTCTTAAACTTCTAGGGTAAGGCAAACAGAGACCCGATTAGATCATTTTATATTACAGTTAATATAAGAATTCAGCGTAATTCTTTCACATTTGTTCAACTTACGTCGCTCCTATTTCAGATAGCGTACTGGGCTAGGCGGCATCTGAAAGCGCGTGGAATGGCGAGTAAAATGCACTATTAAAATTCTATGATAGGGCAATCAGAGACCCGATTAGATCATTTTATATTTTGGTGAATATAAGAATTCAGAGAAATTCTATCACATTTGTTCAATTTACGTCGCTCCTATTTCAGATAGCATATTCGGCTAAGCAGCATCGCAAAGCGCATGAAATGACGAGTGAAATGCACTATTAGGCTTCCAGTGTAGGGCAATCAGAGAACCGATTAGATCATTTTTTTTTTCTTAATATAAGAATTCAGCGAAATTCTATCACATATGTTCAATTTACGTCGTTCCTATTTCAGATAGCGTATTGGGCTAAGCGGCATCTCAAAGCGCATGAAATGACGAATAAAATGCACTATTAAGCTTCTACGCTAGGGCGAGCAGAGACCCGATTAGATCATTCACCACTTAGGTTAATATAAGTATTCAGGGAAATTCTATCACATTTGTTCAATCTACGTCGCTCCAATTTCAGATAGCGTATTGGGCTAAGCGGCATCTCAAAGCGCATGAAATGACGAGTGAAATGCACTAGTAATCTTCTAGGGTAGGGCAAACAGAGACCCGATTAGATCATTTCATATTATGGTTTATTTAAGAATTCAGAAAAATTCTATCACATTTGTTCAATTTACGTCGCTCCTATTTCAGATAGCTTATTTGGCTAAGCGGCATCTCGAAGCGCATGAAATGACGAGTGAAATGCACTAGTAATCTTCTAGGGTAGGGCGAACAGAGACCCGATTAGATCATTTTACATTAAGGTTAATATAAGAATTCAGCGAGATTCTGTCACATTTGTTCAATTTGCATCGCTCCTATTTGAGATAGCGTATTGGGCTAAGCGCGATCTCAAAGCGCATGAAATGACGAGTGAAATGCACTAGTAATCTTCTCGGGTAGGGCGAACAGAAACCCGATTAGATCATTTTACATTAAGGTTAATATAAGAATTCAGCGAGATTCTCTCACATTTGTTCAATTTACCTCGCTGATATTTCAGATAGCGTATTGGGCTAAGCGGCATCTTAAAGCGCAAGAAATGGCGAGTAAAATGCACTATTAAACTTCTAGGGTAGGGCAAACAGAGACCCGATTAGATCATTTTATATTACGGTTAATATAAAACTTCAGCGTAATTCTATCACATTTGTTCAATTTACGTCGCTCCTATTTCAAGTAGCGTATAGGGCTAAGCGGCATCTCAAAGCGCATGAAATCGCGAGTAAAATGCACTATTAAACTTCTAGGGTAGGGCAAACAGAGACCCGATTAGATCATTTTATATTATGGTTAATTTAAGAATTCAGCGAAATTCTATCACATTTGTTCAATTTACGTCGCTCCTATTGCAGATAGCGTATTGGGCTAAGCGGCACCTCAAAGCGCATGAAATGGCGAGTAAAATGCACTGTTAAACTTCTAGGGTATGGCAAACAGAGACCCGATTAGATCATTTTATATTACGGTTAATATAAGAATTCAGCGTAATTCTATCACATTTGTTCAACATACGTCGCTCCCATTTCAGATAGTGTACTGGGCTAGGCGGCATCTTAAAGCGCGTGGAAGGGCGAGTAAATTGCACTACTAAACTGCTATGATAGGGCAATCAGAGTCCCGTTTAGATCATTTTATATTTTGGTTAATATAAGAATTCAACGAAATTCTATCACATTTGTTCAATTTACGTCGCTCCTATTTCAGATAGCGTATTGGGCTAAGCGGCATCTCAAAGCGCATGAAATCGCGAGTAAAATGCACTATTAAACTTCTACGGTAGGGAATCAGAGACCCGATTAGATCATTTTATACTATGGTTAATTTAAGAATTAAGCGAAATTCTATCACATTTGTTCAATTTACGTCGCTCCTATTTGAGATAGCGTATTGGGCTAAGCGGCACCTCAAAGCGCATGAAATGTCGAGTAAAATGCACTATTAAGCTTCTAGGGTAAGGCAAACAGAGACCCGATTAAATCATTTTATATTACGGTTAATATAAGAATTCAGCGTAATTCTATCACATTTGTACAACTTACGTCGCTCCTATTTCGGATAGCGTACTGGGCTAGGCGGCATGTCAAAGCGCATGAAATGACGAGTGAAATGCACTATTAAACGTCTATGATAGGGCAAACAGAGACCCGATTAGATCATTTTATATTATGGTTAATTTAAGAATTCAGCGAAATTCTATCACATTTGTTCAATTTACGTCGCTCCTATTTCAGACAGCGTATTGGGCTAAACGGCATCTCAAAGCGCATGAAATGACGAGTGAAAGGCACTATTAAACTTCTAGGGTAGGGCGAACAGAGAACCGATTATATCATTTTACATTAAGGTTAATATGAGAATTCAGGGAAATTCTATCACATTTGTTCAATTTACGTCGCTCCTATTTCAGATAGCGTATTGGGCTAAGCGGCATCTCAAAGCGCATGAAATGGCGAGTAAAATGCACCATTAAGCTTCTAGGGTAAGGCAAACAGAGACCCGATTAAATCATTTTATATTACGGTTAATATAAGAATTCAGCGTAATTCTATCACATTTGTACAACTTACGTCGCTCCTATTTCGGATAGCGTACTGGGCTAGGCGGCATGTCAAAGCGCATGAAATGACGAGTGAAATGCACTATTAAACGTCTATGATAGGGCAAACAGAGACCCGATTAGATCATTTTATATTATGGTTAATTTAAGAATTCAGCGAAATTCTGTCACACTTGTTCAATTTACGTCGCTCCTATTTCAGATAGCGTATTGGGCTAAGCGGCATCTCAATGCGCATGAAATGGCGAGTAAAATGCACTACTAAACTTCTATGATAGGGCGATGAGAGTCCCGATTAGATCATTTTATATTTTGTTTACTATAACATTTCAGGGAAATTCTATCACATTTGTTCAATTTACGTCGCTCCTATTTCAGACAGCGTATTGGGCTAAGCGGCAGCTGAAAGCGCATGAAATGAAGAGTGAAATGCACAATTAAACTTCTAGGGTAGGGCGAACAAAGACCCGATTTGATCATTTTACATTAAGGTTAAAATAAGAATTCAGCGAAATTCTTTCACATTTGTTCAATTTGCGTCGCTCCTATTTCAGATAGCGTATTGGGCTAAGCGGCATCTCAAAGCGCAAGAAATGGCGAGTAAAATGCACTATTAAACTTCTAGGGTAGGGCAAACAGAGACCCGATAAGATCATTTTACATTAAGGTTAATATAAGTATTCAGGGAAATTCTATCACAGTTGTTCAATTTACGTCGCTCCTATTTCAGATAGCGTATTGGGCTAAGCAGCATCTCAAAGCGCATGAAATGGCGAGTAAAATGCACTGTTAAACTTCTAGGGTAGGGCAAACAGAGACCCGATTAGATCATTTCATATTATGGTTTATTTAAGAATTCAGAAAAATTCTATCACATTTGTTCAATTTACGTCGCTCCTATTTCAGATAGCTTATTGGGCTAAGCGGCATCTCAAAGCGCATGAAATGACGAGCGAAATGCACTATTAAACTTCTAGGCTAGGCCGAACAGAGACCCGATTAGATCATTTTACATTAAGGTTAATATATGAATTCAGCGAGATTCTCTCACATTTGTTCAATTTACGTCGCTGATATTTCAGATAGCGTATTGGGCTAAGCGCCATCTCAAAGCGCAAGAAATGGCGCGCAAAATGCACTATTAAACTTCTAGGGTAGGGCAAACAGAGACCCGATTACATCATTTTATATTATGGTTAATTTAAGAATTCAGCGAAATTCTATCACATTTGTTCAATTTACGTCGCTCCTATTTCAGATAGCGTATTGGGCTAAGCGGCATCTCAATGCGCATGAAATGGCGAGTGAAATGCACTATTAAACTTCTAGGATAAGGCAAACAGAGACCCGAATATATCATTTTATATTACGGTTAATATAAGAATTCAGCGTAATTCTATCACATTTGTTCAACTTACGTCGCTCCTATTTCAGACAGCGTATTGGGCTAAGCGGCAGCTGAAAGCGCATGAAATGACGAGTGAAATGCACTATTAAACTTCTAGGGTAGGGCGAACAAAGACCGGATTTGATCATTTTACATTAAGGTTAAAATAAGAATTCAGCGAAATTCTTTCACATTTGTTCAATTTGCGTCGCTCCTATTTCAGATAGCGTATTGGGCTAAGCGGCATCTCAAAGCGCAAGAAATGGCGAGTAAAATGCACTATTAAACTTCTAGGGTAGGGCAAACAGAGACCCGATAAGATCATTTTACATTAAGGTTAATATAAGTATTCAGGGAAATTCTATCACGTTTGTTCAACTTACGTCGCTCCTATTTCAGATAGCGTATTGGGCTAACCGGCATCTCGAAGCGCATGAAATGGCGAGTAAAATGCACTATTAAACTTCTAGGCTAGGGCGAACAGAGACCCGATTAGATCATCTAAAATTATGGTTAATTTAAGAATTCAGCAAAATTCTATCACATTTGTTCAATTTACGTTGCTCTTATTTCAGATAGCGTACTGGGCTAGGCGGCATCTAAAAGCGCGTGGAATGGCGAGAAAATGCACTATTAAAGTTCTAGGCTAGGGCGAACAGAGACCCGATTAGATCATTTTACATTATGGTTAATAAAAGAATTCAGCGAAATTCCATCACATTTGTTCAATTTACATCGCTCCTATTTCAGATAGCGTATTGGGCTAAGCGGCATCTCGAAGCGCATGAAATGGCGAGTAAAATGCACTATTAAACTTCTAGGGTAGGGCGAACAGAGACCCGATTAGATCATCTAATATTATGGTTAATTTAAGAATGCAGCAAAATTCTATCACATTTGTTCAATTTACGTCGTTCCTATTTCAGATAGCGTATTGGGCCAAGCGGCATCTCAAAGCGCATGAAATGGCGAGTAAAATGCACTATTTAACTTCTATGATAGGGCAATCAGAGACCGGATTAGATCCCTTTATATTTTGGTTAATATAAGAATTCAGCGAAATTCTATCACATTTGATCAATTTACGTCGCTCCTATTTCAGATACCGTATTGGGCTAAGCGGCATCTCAAAGCGCATGAAATGGCGAGTAAAATGCACTATTAAACTTCTAGGGTAGGGCAAACCGAGACCCGATTAGATCATTTTATATTATGATTAATTTAAGAATTCAGCGAAATTCTATCACATTCGTTCAATTTACGTCGCTCCTATTTCAGATAGCGTATTGGGCAAAGCGGCATCTCAAACCGCATGAAATGACGAGTAAAATGCACTATTAAACTTCTAGGGTAGGGCAAACAGAGACCCGATTAGATCATCTAATATTAAGGTTAATTTAAGAATGCAGCAAAATTCTATCACATTTGTTCAATTTACGTCGTTCCTATTTCAGATAGCGTATTGGGCTACGCGGCATCTCAAAGCGCTTGAAATGGCGAATACGTTGCACTATCAAACTTCTAGGCTAGGGCAAACAGAGACCCGATCAGATCATTTTATATTACGGTTAATATAAGAATTCAGCGTAATTCCATCACATTTGTTTATCTTACGTCGCTCCTATTTCAGATAGCGTACTGGGCTAGGCGGCATCTTAAAGCGCGTGGAAGGGCGAGTAAAATGCACTACTAAACTTCTATGATAGAGCAATCAGAGACCCGATTAGATCATTTTATATTTTGTTTAATATAAGATTTCAGGGAAATTCTATCACATTTGTTCAATTTACGTCGCTCCTATTTCAGACAGCGTATTGGGTTAAGCGGCAGCTGAAAGCGCATGAAATGACGAGTGAAATGCACTATTAAACTTCTAGGGTAGGGCGAACAAAGACCGGATTTGATCATTTTACATTAAGGTTAAAATAAGAATTCAGCGAAATTCTTTCACATTTGTTCAATTTGCGTCGCTCCTATTTCAGATAGCGTATTGGGCTAAGCGGCATCTCAAAGCGCAAGAAATGGCGAGTAAAATGCACTATTAAACTTCTAGGGTAGGGCAAACAGAGACCCGATAAGATCATTTTACATTAAGGTTAATATAAGTATTCAGGGAAATTCTATCACATTTGTTCAACTTACGTCGCTCCTATTTCAGATAGCGTATTGGGCTAACCGGCATCTCGAAGCGCATGAAATGGCGAGTAAAATGCACTATTAAACTTCTAGGCTAGGGCGAACAGAGACCCGATTAGATCATCTAAAATTATGGTTAATTTAAGAATTCAGCAAAATTCTATCACATTTGTTCAATTTACGTTGCTCTCATTTCAGATAGCGTACTGGGCTAGGCGGCATCTAAAAGCGCGTGGAATGGCGAGAAAATGCACTATTAAAGTTCTAGGCTAGGGCGAACAGAGACCCGATTAGATCATTTTACATTATGGTTAATAAAAGAATTCAGCGAAATTCCATCACATTTGTTCAATTTACATCGCTCCTATTTCAGATAGCGTATTGGGCTAAGCGGCATCTCAAAGCGCATGAAATGACGAGTAAAATGCGCTATTAAACTTCTAGGGTAGGGCAAACAGAGACCCGAGTAGATCACTTTACATTATGGTTAATAAAAGAATTCAGCAAAATTCTATCACATTTGTTCAACTTACGTCGCTCCTATTTCAGATAGCGTATTGGGCTAACCGGCATCTCGAAGCGCATGAAATGGCGAGTAAAATGCACTATTAAACTTCTAGGGTAGGGCGAACAGAGACCCGATTAGATCATCTAATATTATGGTTAATTTAAGAATGCAGCAAAATTCTATCACATTTGTTCAATTTACGTCGTTCCTATTTCAGATAGCGTATTGGGCCAAGCGGCATCTCAAAGCGCATGAAATGGCGAGTAAAATGCACTATTTAACTTCTATGATAGGGCAATCAGAGACCGGATTAGATCACTTTATATTTTGGTTAATATAAGAATTCAGCGAAATTCTATCACATTTGATCAATTTACGTCGCTCCTATTTCAGATACCGTATTGGGCTAAGCGGCATCTCAAAGCGCATGAAATGGCGAGTAAAATGCACTATTAAACTTCTAGGGTAGGGCAAACCGAGACCCGATTAGATCATTTTATATTATGATTAATTTAAGAATTCAGCGAAATTCTATCACATTCGTTCAATTTACGTCGCTCCTATTTCAGATAGCGTATTGGGCAAAGCGGCATCTCAAACCGCATGAAATGACGAGTAAAATGCACTATTAAACTTCTAGGGTAGGGCAAACAGAGACCCGATTAGATCATCTAATATTAAGGTTAATTTAAGAATGCAGCAAAATTCTATCACAATTGTTCAATTTACGTCGTTCCTATTTCAGATAGCGTATTGGGCTACGCGGCATCTCAAAGCGCTTGAAATGGCGAATATGTTGCACTATCAAACTTCTAGGCTAGGGCAAACAGAGACCCGATCAGATCATTTTATATTACGGTTAATATAAGAATTCAGCGTAATTCCATCACATTTGTTTATCTTACGTCGCTTCTATTTCACATAGCGTACTGGGCTAGGCGGCATCTTAAAGCGCGTGGAATGGCGAGTAAAATGCACTACTAAACTTCTATGATAGAGCAATCAGAGACCCGATTAGATCATTTTATATTTTGTTTAATATAAGATTTCAGGGAAATTCTATCACATTTGTTCAATTTACGTCGCTCCTATTTCAGATAGCGTATTGGGCTAAGCGGCATCTCAAAGCGCATGAAATGGCGAACAAAATGCACTATTAAACTTCTAGGCTAGGGCGAACAGAGACCAGATTAGATCATTTTATATTTTGGTTAATATAAGAATTCTGCGAAATTCTATCACATTTGTTCAATTTACGTCGCTCCTATTTCAGATAGCGTACTGGGCTAGGCGGCATCTTAAAACGCGTGGAATGGCGAGTAAAATGCACTATTAAACTTCTATGATAGGGCAATCAGAGACCCGATTAGATCATTTTATATTTTGGTTAATATATGAATTCAGCGAGATTCTATCACATTTGTTCAATTTACGTAGCTCCTATTTCAGATAGCGTATTGGGTTAAGCGGCATCTCAAAGCGTATGAAATAGCAAATAAAATGCACTATTAAAGTTCTATGATAGGGCAATCGGAGACACGATTAGATCATTTCACATTATGGTTAATAAAAGAATTCAGCGAAATTCTATCACATTTGTTCAATTTACGTCGCTCCTATTTCAGGCATCGTATTGGGCTAAGCGGCATCTCAAAGCGCATGAAATTACGAGTGAAATGCACTGTTAAACTTCTAGGGTGGGACAAACAGAGACCCGATTAGATCATTTTATATTATGGTTAATTTAAGAATTCAGCAAAAATCTATCACATTTGTTGAATTTACGTCGCTCCTATTTCGGATAGCGTACTGGGCTAGGCGGCATCTTAAAGCGCGTGGAAGGGCGAGTAAAATGCACTACTAAACTTCTATGATAGAGCAATCAGAGACCCGATTAGATCATTTTATATTTTGTTTAATATAAGATTTCAGGGAAATTCTATCACATTTGTTCAATTTACGTCGCTCCTATTTCAGATAGCGTATTGGGCTAAGCGGCATCTCAAAGCGCATGAAATGGCGAACAAAATGCACTATTAAACTTCTAGGCTAGGGCGAACAGAGACCAGATTAGATCATTTTATATTTTGGTTAATATAAGAATTCTGCGAAATTCTATCACATTTGTTCAATTTACGTCGCTCCTATTTCAGATAGCGTACTGGGCTAGGCGGCATCTTAAAACGCGTGGAATGGCGAGTAAAATGCACTATTAAACTTCTATGATAGGGCAATCAGAGACCCGATTAGATCATTTTATATTTTGGTTAATATATGAATTCAGCGAGATTCTATCACATTTGTTCAATTTACGTAGCTCCTATTTCAGATAGCGTATTGGGTTAAGCGGCATCTCAAAGCGTATGAAATAGCAAATAAAATGCACTATTAAAGTTCTATGATAGGGCAATCGGAGACACGATTAGATCATTTCACATTATGGTTAATAAAAGAATTCAGCGAAATTCTATCACATTTGTTCAATTTACGTCGCTCCTATTTCAGGTAGCGTATTGGGCTAAGCGGCATCTCAAAGCGCATGAAATTACGAGTGAAATGCACTGTTAAACTTCTAGGGTGGGACAAACAGAGACCCGATTAGATCATTTTATATTATGGTTAATTTAAGAATTCAGCAAAAATCTATCACATTTGTTCAATTTACGTCGCTCCTATTTCAGATACCGTACTGGGCTAAGCGGCATCTTAAAGCGCATGAAATGATGAGTGAAATGCACTATTAAACTTCTATGATAGGGCAATCAGAGACCCGATTAGATCATTTTATATTTTGGTTAATGTATGAATTCAGCGAAATTCTATCACATTTGTTCAATTTACGTCGCTCCTATTTCAGATAGCGTATTGGGCTAAGCGGCATCTCAAAGCGCATGAAATGGCGAACAAAATGCACTATTAAACTTCTAGGCTAGGGCGAACAGAGACCAGATTAGATCATTTTATATTTTGGTTAATATAAGAATTCTGCGAAATTCTATCACATTTGTTCAATTTACGTCGCTCCTATTTCAGATAGCGTACTGGGCTAGGCGGCATCTTAAAACGCGTGGAATGGCGAGTAAAATGCACTATTAAACTTCTATGATAGGGCAATCAGAGACCCGATTAGATCATTTTATATTTTGGTTAATATATGAATTCAGCGAGATTCTATCACATTTGTTCAATTTACGTAGCTCCTATTTCAGATAGCGTATTGGGTTAAGCGGCATCTCAAAGCGTATGAAATAGCAAATAAAATGCACTATTAAAGTTCTATGATAGGGCAATCGGAGACACGATTAGATCATTTCACATTATGGTTAATAAAAGAATTCAGCGAAATTCTATCACATATGTTCAATTTACATCGCTCCTATTTCAGATAGCGTATAGGGCTAATCGGCATCTTAAAGCGCATGAAATGAGGAGTAAAATGCACTATTAAATTTCTAGGGTAGGGCAAGCAGAGACCCGATTAGATCATTCTATATTATGGTTAATTTAAGAATTCAGCGAAATTCTATCACATTTGTTCAATTTACGTCGCTCCTATTTCAGATAGCGTACTGAGCTGGGCGGCATCTTAAAGCGCGTGGAATGGCGAGTAAAATGCACTATTAAAATTCTATGATAGGGCAATCAGAGACCCGTTTGGATCATTTTATATTATTGTTAATTTAAGAATTCAGCAAAATTCTATCACATTTGTTCAATTTACGTCGCTCCTATTTCAGATAGCATATTGGGCTAAGCGGCATCTCAAAGCGCATGAAATGACGAGTGAAAAGCACTATTAAACTTCTAGGGCAGGGCGAATACAGACCCGATTCGATCATTTTACATTAAGGTTAATATAAGAATTCACGGAAATTCTATCACATTTGTTCAATTTACGTCGCTCCTATTTCCGATAGCGTATTGGGCTTTGCGACATCTCAAAGCGCATGAAATGGCGAATAAAATGCACTGTTAAACTTCTAGGGTAGGGCAAACAGAGACCCGAATAGATCATTTTATATTACGGTTAATATAAGAATTCAGCGTAATTCCATCACATTTGTTTATCTTACGTCGCTCCTATTTCAGATAGCGTACTGGGCTAGGCGGCATCTTAAAGCGCGTGGAAGGGCGAGTAAAATGCACTACTAAACTTCTATGATAGAGCAATCAGAGACCCGATTAGATCATTTTATATTTTGTTTAATATAAGATTTCAGGGAAATTCTATCACATTTGTTCAATTTACGTCGCTCCTATTTCAGATAGCGTATTGGGCTAAGCGGCATCTCAAAGCGCATGAAATGGCGAACAAAATGCACTATTAAACTTCTAGGCTAGGGCGAACAGAGACCAGATTAGATCATTTTATATTTTGGTTAATATAAGAATTCTGCGAAATTCTATCACATTTGTTCAATTTACGTCGCTCCTATTTCAGATAGCGTATTGGGCTAAGCGGCATCTCAAAGCGCACGAAATGGCGAGTAAAATGCACTATTAAACTTCTAGGCTAGGGCGAACAGAGTCCCGATTAGATCATTTTACATTAAGGTTAATATAAGAATTCAGGGAAATTCTATCACATTTGTTCAATTTACGTCGCTCCTATTTCAGATAGCGCATTGGGCTAAGCGGCATCTCAAAGCGCATGAAATGGCGAGTAAAATGCACTATTAAACTTCTAGGCTACGGCGAACAGAGACCCGATTAGATCATTGTATATTATGGTTAATTTACGAATTCAACGAAATTCTATCACATTTGTTCAATTTACGTCGCACCTATTTCAGATAGCGTATTGGGCTAAGCGGCATGTCAAAGCGCATGAAATGGCGAGTAAAATGCACGATTAAACTTCTCGGCTAGGGTGAACAGAGACCCGATTAGATCATTTTACATTATGGTTAATAAAAGAATTCAGCGAAATTCTATCACATTTGTTCAATTTATGTCGCTCCTATTTCAGCTAGCGTATTGGGCTAAGCGGCATCTCAAACCGCATGAAATTACGAGTGAAATGCACTGTTAAACATCTAGGGTAGGGCAAACAGAGACCCGATTAGATCATTTTATAGTATGGTTAATTTAAGAATTCAGCAAAAATCTATCACATTTGTTCAATTTACGTCGCTCCTATTTCAGATACCGTACTGGGCTAAGCGGCATCTTAAAGCGCATGAAATGATGAGTGAAATGTACTATTAAACTTCTATGATAGGGCAATCAGAGACCCGATTAGATCATTTTATATTTTGGTTAATGTATGAATTCAGCGAAATTCTATCACATTTGTTCAATTTACGTCGCTCCTATTTCAGGTAGCGTATTGGGCTAAGCGGCATCTCAAAGCGCATGAAATTACGAGTGAAATGCACTGTTAAACTTCTAGGGTGGGACAAACAGAGACCCGATTAGATCATTTTATATTATGGTTAATTTAAGAATTCAGCAAAAATCTATCACATTTGTTCAATTTACGTCGCTCCTATTTCAGATACCGTACTGGGCTAAGCGGCATCTTAAAGCGCATGAAATGATGAGTGAAATGCACTATTAAACTTCTATGATAGGGCAATCAGAGACCCGATTAGATCATTTTATATTTTGGTTAATGTATGAATTCAGCGAAATTCTATCACATTTGTTCAATTTATGTCGTTCCTATTTCAGATAGCGTATTGGGATAAGCGGCATCTCAAAGCGCATGAAATGGCGAGTAAAATGCACTCCTAAACTTCTATGATAGGGCAATCAGAGACCCGATTAGATCATTTTATATTTTGTTTAATATAAGATTTCAGGGAAATTCGATCACATTTGTTCAATTTACGTCGCTCCTATTTCAGATAGCGTATTGGTCTAAGCGGCACCTCAAAGCGCATGAAATGACGAGTGAAATGCACTATTAATCTTCTAGGGTTGGGCGAACAAAGACCCGATTAGATAATTTTACATTAAGGTTAATATAAGAATTCAGCGAAATTCTATCACATTTGTTCAATTTACGTTGCTCCTATTTCAGATAGCGTATTTGGCTAAGCGGCATCTCAAAGCGCAAGAAATGGCGAGTAAAATGCACTGTTAAACTTGTAGGGTGGGTCAAACAGAGACCCGATTAGATCATTTCGTATTATGGTTAATTTAAGAATTCAGAAAAATTCTATCACATTTGTTCAATTTACGTCGCTCCTATTTCAGATAGCGTACTGGGCTAGACGGCATATGAAAGCGCGTGGAAGGGCGAGTAAAATGCACTACTAAACTTCTATGATAGGGCGATGAGAGTCCCGATTAGATCATTTTATATTTTGTTTACTATAACATTTCAGGGAAATTCTATCACATTTGTTCAATTTACGTAGCTCCTATTTCAGATAGCGTATTGTGCTAAGCGGCATCTCAAAGCGCATGAAACGGCGAGTAAAATGCACTGTTAAACTTCTAGGGTAGGGCAAACAGAGACCCGATTAGATCAATTTAAATTATGGTTAATTTAAGAATTCAGCAAAATTCTATCACATTTTTTCAATTTACGTCGTCCCTATTTCAGCTAGCGTACTGGGCTAGGCGGCATCTTAAAACGCGAGGAATGGCGAGTAAAATGCACTGTTAAACTTCTATGATAGGGCAATCAGAGACCCGATTAGATCATTTTATATTATGGTTAATATAAGAATTCAGCCAAATTCTATCCCATTCGTTCAATTTACGTCGCTCCAGTTTCAGATAGCGTATTGGGCTAAGCGGCATCTCAAAGCGCATGAAATGACGAGTGAAATGGACTATTAAACTTCTAGGGTAGGGCGAACAGAGACCCGATTAGATCATTTTACATTAAGGTTAATATAAGGATTCAGGGAAATTCTATCATATTTGTTCAATTTACGTCGCTCCTATTTCAGATAGCGTATTGGGCTAAGCGGCATCTCGAAGCGCATGCAATGGCGAGTAAAATGCACTGTTAAACTTCTAGGGTAGGGCGAACAAAGACCCGATTAGATCATTTTACATTAAGGTTAAAATAAGAATTCAGCGAAATTCTTTCACATTTTTTCAATTTACGTCGTTCCTATTTCAGCTAGCGTACTGGGCTAGGCGGCATCTCAAAACGCGAGGAATGGCGAGTAAAATGCACTGTTTATCTTCTATGATAGGGCAATCAGAGACCCGATTAGATCATTTTATATTTTGGTTAATATAAGAATTCAGAGAATTTCTATCACATTTGTTCAATTTACGTTGCTCCTATTTCAGATAGCGTATTGGGCTAAGCGGCACCTCAAAGCGCATGAAATGACGAGTGAAATGCACTATTAAACTTCTAGGGTTGGGCGAACAAAGACCCGATTAGATCATTTTACATTAAGACTAATATAAGCATTCAGCGAAATTCTATCACATTTGTTCAATTTACGTCGCTGATATTTCAGATAGCGAATTGGGCTAAGCGGCATCTCAAAGCATAAGAAATGGCGAGTAAAATGCACTATTTAACTTCTAGGGTAGGGCAAACAGACACCCGATAAGATCATTTTATATTATGGTTAATTTAAGAATTCAACGAAATTCTATCACATTTGTTCAATTTACGTCGCTCCTATTTCAGATAGCGTATTGGGCTAAGCGGCATCTCAATGCGCATGAAATGGCGAGTAAAATGCACTATTAAACTTCTAGAGTAGGGCAAACAGAGACCCGATAAGATCATTTTATATTATGGTTAATTTAAAAATTCAGCTTAATTCTATCACATTTGTTCAACGTACGTCGCTCCTATTTCAGATAGCGTACTGGGCTATGCGGCATCTTAAAGCGCGTGGAATGGTGAGTAAAATGCACTGTAAAACGTCTATGATAGGGCTATCAGAGACCCGATTAGATCATTTTATATTCTGGTTAATATAAGAATTCAGCGAAACTCTATCACATTTGTTCAATTTACGTCGCACCTATTTCAGATAGCGTATTGGGCTAAGCGGCATCTCAATGCGCATGAAATGGCGAGTAAAATGCACTATTAAACTTCTAGAGTAGGGCAAACAGAGACCCGATAAGATCATTTTATATTATGGTTAATTTAAGAATTCAGCTTAATTCTATCACATTTGTTCAATTTACGTCGCTCCTATTTCAGATAGCGTATTGTGCTAAGCTGCATCTCAAAGCGCAAGAAATGGCGAGTAAACTGCACTATCAAACTTCTAGGGTAGGGCAAACAGAGACCCGATTAGATCATTTTATATTATGGTTAATTTAACAACTCAGCGAAATTCTATCACATTTGTTCAATTTACGCCACGCCTATTTCAGATAGCGGATTGGGCTAAGCGGCATCTCAAAGCGCATGAAATGTCGAGTAAAATGCACTATTAAACTTCTAGGATAAGGCAAACAGAGACCCGATTAGATCATTTTATATTACGGTTGATATAAGAATTCAGCGTAATTCTATCACATTTGTTCAATTTACGTCGCTGATATTTCAGATAGCGTATTGGGCTAAGCGGCATCTCAAAGCGCAAGAAATGGCGAGCAAAATGCACTGTTAAACTTCTAGGGTAGGGCAAACAGAGACCCGATTAGATCATTTCATATTATGGATTATTTAAGAATTCAGAAAAATTCTATCACATTTGTTCAATTTACGTCGCTCCTATTTCAGATAGCTTATTGGGCTAAGCGCGATCTCAAAGCGCATGAAATGACGAGTGAAATGCACTATTAAGCTTCTACGCTAGGGCGAGCAGAGACCCGATTAGATCATTCTACACTAAGGTTAATATAAGTATTCAGGGAAATTCTATCACATTTGTTCAATTTACGTCGCTCCTATTGCAGATAGCGTATTGGGCTAAGCGGCACCTCAAAGCGCATGAAATGGCGAGTAAAATGCACTGTTAAACTTCTAGGGTATGGCAAACAGAGACCCGATTAGATCATTTTATATTACGGTTAATATAAGAATTCAGCGTAATTCTATCACATTTGTTCAACATACGTCGCTCCTATTTCAGATAGTGTACTGGGCTAGGCGGCATCTTAAAGCGCGTGGAAGGGCGAGTAAATTGCACTACTAAACTGCTATGATAGGGCAATCAGAGTCCCGTTTAGATCATTTTATATTTTGGTTAATATAAGAATTCAACGAAATTCTATCACATTTGTTCAATTTACGTCGCTCCTATTTCAGATAGCGTATTGGGCTAAGCGGCATCTCAAAGCGCATGAAATCGCGAGTAAAATGCACTATTAAACTTCTACGGTAGGGAATCAGAGACCCGATTAGATCATTTTATACTATGGTTAATTTAAGAATTCAGCGAAATTCTATCACATTTGTTCAATTTACGTCGCTCCTATTTCAGATTGCTTATTGGGCTAAGCGGCATCTCAAAGCGCATGAAATGGCGAGGAAAATGCACTCTTAAACTTCTAGGGTAAGGCAAACAGAGACCCGATTAGATCATTTTATATTACAGTTAATATAAGAATTCAGCGTAATTCTTTCACATTTGTTCAACTTACGTCGCTCCTATTTCAGATAGCGTACTGGGCTAGGCGGCATCTTAAAGCGCGTGGAAAGGCGAGTAAAATACACTACTAAACATCTATGATAGGGCAATCAGAGACCCGATTAGATCATTTTATATTTTGTTTAATATAAGATTTCAGGGAAATTCTATCATATTTGTTCAATTTACGTCGCTCCTATTTCAGATAGCGTATTGGGCTAAGCGGCATCTCAAAGCGCATGAAATGGCGAGTAAAATGCACTATTAAACTTCTAGGGTAAGGCAAACAGAGTCCCGATTAGATCATTTTATATTTTGGTTAATATAAGGATTCAGCGAAATTCTACCACATTTGTTCAATTTACGTCGCTCCCATTTCAGATAGCTTACTGGGCTATCCGGCATCTCAAAGGGCCTAAAATGACGAACAAAATGAACTATTAAGCTTCTACGCTAGGGCGAATAGAGACCCGATTAGATCATTTAACATTATGGCTAATAAAAGGATTCAGCGAAATTCTATCACATTTGTTCAATGTACATCGCTCCTATTTCAGATAGCGTATTGGGCTAAGCGGCATCTCAAAGCGCATGAAATGACCAGTAAAATGCACTACTAAACTTCTATGATAGGGCAATCAGAGACCCGATTAGATCATTTTACATTATGGTTAATAAAAGAATTAAGCGAAATTCTATCACATTTGTTCAATTTACGTCGCTCCTATTTGAGATAGCGTATTGGGCTAAGCGGCACCTCAAAGCGCATGAAATGTCGAGTAAAATGCACTATTAAGCTTCTAGGGTAAGGCAAACAGAGACCCGATTAAATCATTTTATATTACGGTTAATATAAGAATTCAGCGTAATTCTATCACATTTGTACAACTTACGTCGCTCCTATTTCGGATAGCGTACTGGGCTAGGCGGCATGTCAAAGCGCATGAAATGACGAGTGAAATGCACTATTAAACGTCTATGATAGGGCAAACAGAGACCCGATTAGATCATTTTATATTATGGTTAATTTAAGAATTCAGCGAAATTCTATCACATTTGTTCAATTTACGTCGCTCCTATTTCAGACAGCGTATTGGGCTAAACGGCATCTCAAAGCGCATGAAATGACGAGTGAAAGGCACTATTAAACTTCTAGGGTAGGGCGAACAGAGAACCGATTATATCATTTTACATTAAGGTTAATATGAGAATTCAGGGAAATTCTATCACATTTGTTCAATTTACGTCGCTCCTATTTCAAATAGCGTATTGGGCTAAGCGGCATCTCAAAGCGCATGAAATGGCGAGTAAAATGCACTATTAAGCTTCTAGGGTAAGGCAAACAGAGACCCGATTAAATCATTTTATATTACGGTTAATATAAGAATTCAGCGTAATTCTATCACATTTGTACAACTTACGTCGCTCCTATTTCGGATAGCGTACTGGGCTAGGCGGCATGTCAAAGCGCATGAAATGACGAGTGAAATGCACTATTAAACGTCTATGATAGGGCAAACAGAGACCCGATTAGATCATTTTATATTATGGTTAATTTAAGAATTCAGCGAAATTCTGTCACACTTGTTCAATTTACGTCGCTCCTATTTCAGATAGCGTATTGGGCTAAGCGGCATCTCAATGCGCATGAAATGGCGAGTAAAATGCACTACTAAACTTCTATGATAGGGCGATGAGAGTCCCGATTAGATCATTTTATATTTTGTTTACTATAACATTTCAGGGAAATTCTATCACATTTGTTCAATTTACGTCGCTCCTATTTCAGACAGTGTATTGGGCTAAGCGGCAGCTGAAAGCGCATGAAATGACGAGTGAAATGCACAATTAAACTTCTAGGGTAGGGCGAACAAAGACCCGATTTGATCATTTTACATTAAGGTTAAAATAAGAATTCAGCGAAATTCTTTCACATTTGTTCAATTTGCGTCGCTCCTATTTCAGATAGCGTATTGGGCTAAGCGGCATCTCAAAGCGCAAGAAATGGCGAGTAAAATGCACTATTAAACTTCTAGGGTAGGGCAAACAGAGACCCGATAAGATCATTTTACATTAAGGTTAATATAAGTATTCAGGGAAATTCTATCACAATTGTTCAATTTACGTCGCTCCTATTTCAGATAGCGTATTGGGCTAAGCAGCATCTCAAAGCGCATGAAATGGCGAGTAAAATGCACTGTTAAACTTCTAGGTTAGGGCAAACAGAGACCCGATTAGATCATTTCATATTATGGTTTATTTAAGAATTCAGAAAAATTCTATCACATTTGTTCAATTTACGTCGCTCCTATTTCAGATAGCTTATTGGGCTAAGCGGCATCTCAAAGCGCATGAAATGACGAGCGAAATGCACTATTAAACTTCTAGGCTAGGCCGAACAGAGACCCGATTAGATCATTTTACATTAAGGTTAATATATGAATTCAGCGAGATTCTCTCACATTTGTTCAATTTACGTCGCTGATATTTCAGATAGCGTATTGGGCTAAGCGCCATCTCAAAGCGCAAGAAATGGCGCGCAAAATGCACTATTAAACTTCTAGGGTAGGGCAAACAGAGACCCGATTACATCATTTTATATTATGGTTAATTTAAGAATTCAGCGAAATTCTATCACATTTGTTCAATTTACGTCGCTCCTATTTCAGATAGCGTATTGGGCTAAGCGGCATCTCAATGCGCATGAAATGGCGAGTGAAATACACTATTAAACTTCTAGGATAAGGCAAACAGAGACCCGAATATATCATTTTATATGACGGTTAATATAAGAATTCAGCGTAATTCTATCACATTTGTTCAACTTACGTCGCTCCTATTTCAGACAGCGTATTGGGCTAAGCGGCAGCTGAAAGCGCATGAAATGACGAGTGAAATGCACTATTAAACTTCTAGGGTAGGGCGAACAAAGACCCGATTAGATCATTTTACATTATGGTTAATAAAAGAATTCAGCGAAATTCCATCACATTTGTTCAATTTACATCGCTCCTATTTCAGATAGCGTATTGGGCTAAGCGGCATCTCAAAGCGCATGAAATGACGAGTAAAATGCGCTATTAAACTTCTAGGGTAGGGCAAACAGAGACCCGAGTAGATCACTTTACATTATGGTTAATAAAAGAATTCAGCAAAATTCTATCACATTTGTTCAACTTACGTCGCTCCTATTTCAGATAGCGTATTGGGCTAACCGGCATCTCGAAGCGCATGAAATGGCGAGTAAAATGCACTATTAAACTTCTAGGGGTAGGGCGAACAGAGACCCGATTAGATCATGTAATATTATGGTTAATTTAAGAATGCAGCAAAATTCTATCACATTTGTTCAATTTACGTCGTTCCTATTTCAGATAGCGTATTGGGCCAAGCGGCATCTCAAAGCGCATGAAATGGCGAGTAAAATGCACTATTTAACTTCTATGATAGGGCAATCAGAGACCGGATTAGATCACTTTATATTTTGGTTAATATAAGAATTCAGCGAAATTCTATCACATTTGATCAATTTACGTCGCTCCTATTTCAGATACCGTATTGGGCTAAGCGGCATCTCAAAGCGCATGAAATGGCGAGTAAAATGCACTATTAAACTTCTAGGGTAGGGCAAACCGAGACCCGATTAGATCATTTTATATTATGATTAATTTAAGAATTCAGCGAAATTCTATCACATTCGTTCAATTTACGTCGCTCCTATTTCAGATAGCGTATTGGGCAAAGCGGCATCTCAAACCGCATGAAATGACGAGTAAAATGCACTATTAAACTTCTAGGGTAGGGCAAACAGAGACCCGATTAGATCATCTAATATTAAGGTTAATTTAAGAATGCAGCAAAATTCTATCACATTTGTTCAATTTACGTCGTTCCTATTTCAGATAGCGTATTGGGCTACGCGGCATCTCAAAGCGCTTGAAATGGCGAATACGTTGCACTATTAAACTTCTAGGCTAGGGCAAACAGAGACCCGATCAGATCATTTTATATTACGGTTAATATAAGAATTCAGCGTAATTCCATCACATTTGTTTATCTTACGTCGCTCCTATTTCAGATAGCGTACTGGGCTAGGCGGCATCTTAAAGCGCGTGGAAGGGCGAGTAAAATGCACTACTAAACTTCTATGATAGAGCAATCAGAGACCCGATTAGATCATTTTATATTTTGTTTAATATAAGATTTCAGGGAAATTCTATCACATTTGTTCAATTTACGTCGCTCCTATTTCAGATAGCGTATTGGGCTAAGCGGCATCTCAAAGCGCATGAAATGGCGAACAAAATGCACTATTAAACTTCTAGGCTAGGGCGAACAGAGACCAGATTAGATCATTTTATATTTTGGTTAATATAAGAATTCTGCGAAATTCTATCACATTTGTTCAATTTACGTCGCTCCTATTTCAGATAGCGTACTGGGCTAGGCGGCATCTTAAAACGCGTGGAATGGCGAGTAAAATGCACTATTAAACTTCTATGATAGGGCAATCAGAGACCCGATTAGATCATTTTATATTTTGGTTAATATATGAATTCAGCGAGATTCTATCACATTTGTTCAATTTACGTCGCTCCTATTTCAGATAGCGTATTGGGTTAAGCGGCATCTTAAAGCGTATGAAATGGCAAATAAAATGCACTATTAAAGTTCTATGATAGGGCAATCAGAGACACGATTAGATCATTTCACATTATGGTTAATAAAAGAATTCAGCGAAATTCTATCACATATGTTCAATTTACATCGCTCCTATTTCAGATAGCGTATAGGGCTAATCGGCATCTTAAAGCGCATGAAATGAGGAGTAAAATGCACTATTAAATTTCTAGGGTAGGGCAAGCAGAGACCCGATTAGATCATTCTATATTATGGTTAATTTAAGAATTCAGCAAAATTCTATCACATTTGTTCAATTTACGTCGCTCCTATTTCAGATAGCGTACTGAGCTGAGCGGCATCTTAAAGCGCGTGGAATGGCGAGTAAAATGCACTATTAAAATTCTATGATAGGGCAATCAGAGACCCGTTTGGATCATTTTATATTATTGTTAATTTAAGAATTCAGCAAAATTCTATCACATTTGTTCAATTTACGTCGCTCCTATTTCAGATAGCATATTGGGCTAAGCGGCATCTCAAAGCGCATGAAATGACGAGTGAAAAGCACTATTAAACTTCTAGGGCAGGGCGAATAGAGACCCGATTCGATCATTTTACATTAAGGTTAATATAAGAATTCACGGAAATTCTATCACATTTGTTCAATTTACGTCGCTCCTATTTCCGATAGCGTATTGGGCTTTGCGACATCTCAAAGCGCATGAAATGGCGAATAAAATGCACGATTAAACTTCTCGGCTAGGGTGAACAGAGACCCGATTAGATCATTTTACATTATGGTTAATAAAAGAATTCAGCGAAATTCTATCACATTTGTTCAATTTATGTCGCTCCTATTTCAGCTAGCGTATTGGGCTAAGCGGCATCTCAAACCGCATGAAATTACGAGTGAAATGCACTGTTAAACATCTAGGGTAGGGCAAACAGAGACCCGATTAGATCATTTTATAGTATGGTTAATTTAAGAATTCAGCAAAAATCTATCACATTTGTTCAATTTACGTCGCTCCTATTTCAGATACCGTACTGGGCTAAGCGGCATCTTAAAGCGCATGAAATGATGAGTGAAATGTACTATTAAACTTCTATGATAGGGCAATCAGAGACCCGATTAGATCATTTTATATTTTGGTTAATGTATGAATTCAGCGAAATTCTATCACATTTGTTCAATTTACGTCGCTCCTATTTCAGGTAGCGTATTGGGCTAAGCGGCATCTCAAAGCGCATGAAATTACGAGTGAAATGCACTGTTAAACTTCTAGGGTGGGACAAACAGAGACCCGATTAGATCATTTTATATTATGGTTAGTTTAAGAATTCAGCAAAAATCTATCACATTTGTTCAATTTACGTCGCTCCTATTTCAGATACCGTACTGGGCTAAGCGGCATCTTAAAGCGCATGAAATGATGAGTGAAATGCACTATTAAACTTCTATGATAGGGCAATCAGAGACCCGATTAGATCATTTTATATTTTGGTTAATGTATGAATTCAGCGAAATTCTATCACATTTGTTCAATTTATGTCGTTCCTATTTCAGATAGCGTATTGGGATAAGCGGCATCTCAAAGCGCATGAAATGGCGAGTAAAATGCACTCCTAAACTTCTATGATAGGGCAATCAGAGACCCGATTAGATCATTTTATATTTTGTTTAATATAAGATTTCAGGGAAATTCGATCACATTTGTTCAATTTACGTCGCTCCTATTTCAGATAGCGTATTGGTCTAAGCGGCACCTCAAAGCGCATGAAATGACGAGTGAAATGCACTATTAATCTTCTAGGGTTGGGCGAACAAAGACCCGATTAGATCATTTTACATTAAGGTTAATATAAGAATTCAGCGAAATTCTATCACATTTGTTCAATTTACGTTGCTCCTATTTCAGATAGCGTATTTGGCTAAGCGGCATCTCAAAGCGCAAGAAATGGCGAGTAAAATGCACTGTTAAACTTGTAGGGTGGGTCAAACAGAGACCCGATTAGATCATTTCGTATTATGGTTAATTTAAGAATTCAGAAAAATTCTATCACATTTGTTCAATTTACGTCGCTCCTATTTCAGATACCGTACTGGGCTAAGCGGCATCTTAAAGCGCAAGAAATGGCGAGTAAACTGCACTATTAAACTTCTAGGGTAGGGCAAACAGAGACCCGATTAGATCATTTTATATTATGGTTAATTTAACAACTCAGCGAAATTCTATCACATTTGTTCAATTTACGCCACGCCTATTTCAGATAGCGGATTGGGCTAAGCGGCATCTCAAAGCGCATGAAATGTCGAGTAAAATGCACTATTAAACTTCTAGGATAAGGCAAACAGAGACCCGCTTAGATCATTTTATATTACGGTTGATATAAGAATTCAGCGTAATTCTATCACATTTGTTCAATTTACGTCGCTGATATTTCAGATAGCGTATTGGGCTAAGCGGCATCTCAAAGCGCAAGAAATGGCGAGCAAAATGCACTGTTAAACTTCTAGGGTAGGGCAAACAGAGACCCGATTAGATCATTTCATATTATGGATTATTTAAGAATTCAGAAAAATTCTATCACATTTGTTCAATTTACGTCGCTCCTATTTCAGATAGCTTATTGGGCTAAGCGCGATCTCAAAGCGCATGAAATGACGAGTGAAATGCACTAGTAATCTTCTAGGGTAGGGCGAACAGAAACCCGATTAGATCATTTTACATTAAGGTTAATATAAGAATTCAGCGAGATTCTCTCACATTTGTTCAATTTACGTCGCTGATATTTCAGATGGCGTATTGGGCTAAGCGGCATCTTAAAGCGCAAGAAATGGCGAGTAAACTGCACTATTAAACTTCTAGCGTAGGGCAAACAGAGACCCGATTAGATCATTTTATATTATGGTTAATTTAACAACTCAGCGAAATTCTATCACATTTGTTCAATTTACGTCACGCCTATTTCAGATAGCGGATTGGGCTAAGCGGCATCTCAAAGCGCATGAAATGGCGAGTAAAATGCACTATTAAACTTGTAGGATAAGGCAAACAGAGACCCGATTAGATCATTTTATATTACGGTTAATATAAGAATTCAGCGTAATTCTATCACATTTGTTCAATTTACGTCGCTCCTATTTCAGATAGCGTACTGGGCTAGGCGGCATCTGAAAGCGCGTGGAATGGCGAGTAAAATGCACTATTAAAATTCTATGATAGGGCAATCAGAGACCCGATTAGATCATTTTATATTTTGGTGAATATAAGAATTCAGAGAAATTCTATCACATTTGTTCAATTTACGTCGCTCCTATTTCAGATAGCATATTCGGCTAAGCAGCATCGCAAAGCGCATGAAATGACGAGTGAAATGCACTATTAAACTTCCAGTGTAGGGCAATCAGAGAACCGATTAGATCATTTTTTTTTTCTTAATATAAGAATTCAGCGAAATTCTATCACATATGTTCAATTTACGTCGTTCCTATTTCAGATAGCGTATTGGGCTAAGCGGCATCTCAAAGCGCATGAAATGACGAATAAAATGCACTATTAAGCTTCTACGCTAGGGCGAACAGAGACCCGATTAGATCATTTAACATTATGGTTAATAAAAGGATTCAGCGAAATTCTATCACATTTGTTCAATTTACATCGCTCCTATTTCAGATAGCGTATTGGGCTAAGCGGCATCTCAAAGCGCATGAAATGACGAGTAAAATGCACTACTAAACTTCTATGATAGGGCAATCAGAGACCCGATTAGATCATTTTACATTATGGTTAATAAAAGAATTAAGCGAAATTCTATCACATTTGTTCAATTTACGTCGCTCCTATTTCAGATAGCGTACTGGGCTAGGCGGCATATTAAAGCGCGTGCAATGGCGAGTAAAATGCACTATTTAACTTCTATGATAGGGCAATCAGAGACCCGATTAGATCATTTTATATTATGGTTAATTTAAGAATTCAGCGAAATTCTATCACATTTGTTCAATTTATGTCGCTCCTATTTCAGATAGCGTATTGGGCTAGGCGGCATCTCAAAGCGCATGAAATGGCGAGTAAAATGCACTATTAAGCTTCTAGGGTAAGGCAAACAGAGACCCGATTAGATCATTTTACATTAAGGTTAATATAAGAATTCAGGGAAATTCTATCACATTTGTTCAATTTATGTCGCTCCCATTTCAGATAGCGTATTCGGCTAAGCGGCATATCAAAGCGCATGCAATGGCGAATAAAATGCACTATTAAACTTCTAGGCGAGGGCGAGCAGAGACCCGATTAGATCATTTTACATTATGGTTAATAAAAGAATTCAGCGAAATTCTATCACATTTGTTCAATTTACGTCGCTCCTATTTCAGATAGCGTACTGGGCTAGGCGGCATATTAAAGCGCGTGCAATGGCGAGTAAAATGCACTATTTAACTTCTATGATAGGGCAATCAGAGACCCGATTAGATCATTTTATATTATGGTTAATATAAGAATTCAGCGTAATGCTATCACATTCGTTCAACTTACGTCGCTCCTATTTCAGATAGCGTACTGTGCTAGGCGGCAGCTTACAGCCTGTGGAAGCGCGAGTAAAATGATCCACTAAACTTCTATGATAGGGCAATCAGAGTCCCGATTAGATCATTTTATATTTTGGTTATTATAAGAATTCAGCGAAATTCTATCACATTTGTTCAATTTACGTCGCTCCTATTTCAGATAGCGTATTGGGCTAAGCGGCATCTCAAAGCGCATGATATGACGAGTGAAATGCACTATTAAACTTCCAGGGTAGGGCGAACAGAGACCCGATTAGATCATTTTACATTAAGGTTAATATAAGAATTCAGGGAAATTCTATCACATTTGTTCAATTTATGTCGCTCCCATTTCAGACAGCGTATTGGGCTAAACGGCATCTCAAAGCGCATGAAATCACGAGTGAAAGGCACTATTAAACTTCTAGGGTAGGGCGAACAGAGAACCGATTAGATCATTTTACATTAAGGTTAATATGAGAATTCAGGGAAATTCTATCACATTTGTACAACTTACGTCGCTCCTATTTCGGATAGCGTACTGGGCTAGGCGGCATGTCAAAGCGCATGAAATGACGAGTGAAATGCACTATTAAACGTCTATGATAGGGCAAACAGAGACCCGATTAGATCATTTTATATTATGGTTAATTTAAGAATTCAGCGAAATTCTATCACACTTGTTCAATTTACGTCGCTCCTATTTCAGATAGCGTATTGGGCTAAGCGGCATCTCAATGCGCATGAAATGGCGAGTAAAATGCACTACTAAACTTCTATGATAGGGCGATGAGAGTCCCGATTAGATCATTTTATATTTTGTTTACTATAACATTTCGGGGAAATTCTATCACATTTGTTCAATTTACGTCGCTCCTATTTCAGACAGCGTATTGGGCTAAGCGGCAGCTGAAAGCGCATGAAATGACGAGTGAAATGCACTATTAAACTTCTAGGGTAGGGCGAACAAAGACCCGATTTGATCATTTTACATTAAGGTTAAAATAAGAATTCAGCGAAATTCTTTCACATTTGTTCAATTTGCGTCGCTCCTATTTCAGATAGCGTATTGGGCTAAGCGGCATCTCAAAGCGCAAGAAATGGCGAGTAAAATGCACTATTAAACTTCTAGGGTAGGGCAAACAGAGACCCGATAAGATCATTTTACATTAAGGTTAATATAAGTATTCAGGGAAATTCTATCACAGTTGTTCAATTTACGTCGCTCCTATTTCAGATAGCGTATTGGGCTAAGCAGCATCTCAAAGCGCATGAAATGGCGAGTAAAATGCACTGTTAAACTTCTAGGGTAGGGCAAACAGAGACCCGATTAGATCATTTCATATTATGGTTTATTTAAGAATTCAGAAAAATTCTATCACATTTGTTCAATTTACGTCGCTCCTATTTCAGATAGCTTATTGGGCTAAGCGGCATCTCAAAGCGCATGAAATGACGAGTGAAATGCACTATTAAACTTCTAGGCTAGGCCGAACAGAGACCCGATTAGATCATTTTACATTAAGGTTAATATAAGCATTCAGGGAAATTCTATCACATTTGTTCAATTTACGTCTCTCCTATTTCAGATAGCGTATTGGGCTAAGCGCCATCTCAAAGCGCATGAAATGGCGAGTAAAATGCACTATTAAACTTCTAGGGTAGGGCAAGCAGAGACCCGATTAGATCATTTCATATTATGGTTAATTTAAGAATTCAGCCAAATTCTATCACATTTGTTCAATTTACGTCGATCCTATTGCAGATAGCGTATTGGGCTAAGCGGCATCTCAAAGCGCATGAAATGGCGAGTAAAATGCACTATTAAACTTCTAGGGTGGGTCGCACAAAGACCCGATGAGATCATTTTACATTAAGGTTAATTTAAGAATTCAGCCAAATTCTATCACATTTGTTCAATTTACGTCGTTCCTATTTCAGCTAGCGTACTGGGCTAGGCGGCATCTTAAAGCGCGTGGAACGGCGAGTAAAATGCACTATTAAACTTCTATGATAGGGCAATCAGAGACCCGATTCCATCATTTTATATTTTGGTTAATATAAGAATGCAGCGAAATTCTGTCACATTTGTTCAATTTGCATCGCTCCTATTTGAGACAGCGTATTGGGCTAAGCGGCATCTCAAAGCGCATGAAATGACGAGTGAAATGCACTATTAAACTTCTAGGGCAGGGCGAACAAAGACCCGATTAGATCATTTTACATTAAGGTTAATATAAGAATTCAGCGAAATTCTATCACATTTGTTCAATTTACGTCGCTCCTATTTCAGATAGCGTATTGTGCTAAGCTGCATCTCAAAGCGCAAGAAATGGCGAGTAAACTGCACTATTAAACTTCTAGGGTAGGGCAAACAGAGACCCGATTAGATCATTTCATATTATGGTTAATTTAAGAATTCAGCGAAATTCTGTCACATTTGTTCAATTTGCATCGCTCCTATTTGAGACAGCGTATTGGGCTAAGCGGCATCTCAAAGCGCATGAAATGACGAGTGAAATGCACTATTAAACTTCTAGGGCAGGGCGAACAAAGACCCGATTAGATCATTTTACATTAAGGTTAATATAAGAATTCAGCGAAATTCTATCACATTTGTTCAATTTACGTCGCTCCTATTTCAGATAGCGTATTGTGCTAAGCTGCATCTCAAAGCGCAAGAAATGGCGAGTAAACTGCACTATTAAACTTCTAGGGTAGGGCAAACAGAGACCCGATTAGATCATTTTATATTATGGTTAATTTAACAACTCAGCGAAATTCTATCACATTTGTTCAATTTACGCCACGCCTATTTCAGATAGCGGATTGGGCTAAGCGGCATCTCAAAGCGCATGAAATGGCGAGTAAAATGCACTATTAAACTTCTAGGATAAGGCAAACAGAGACCCGATTAGATCATTTTATATTACGGTTGATATAAGAATTCAGCGTAATTCTATCACATTTGTTCAATTTACGTCGCTGATATTTCAGATAGCGTATTGGGCTAAGCGGCATCTCAAAGCGCAAGAAATGGCGAGTAAAATGCACTGTTAAACTTCTAGGGTAGGGCAAACAGAGACCCGATTAGATCATTTCATATTATGGATTATTTAAGAATTCAGAAAAATTCTATCACATTTGTTCAATTTACGTCGCTCCTATTTCAGATAGCTCATTGGGCTAAGCGCGATCTCAAAGCGCATGAAATGACGAGTGAAATGCACTAGTAATCTTCTAGGGTAGGGCGAACAGAAACCCGATTAGATCATTTTACATTAAGGTTAATATAAGAATTCAGCGAGATTCTCTCACATTTGTTCAATTTACGTCGCTGATATTTCAGATAGCGTATTGGGCTAAGCGGCATCTTAAAGCGCAAGAAATGGCGAGTAAAATGCACTATTAAACTTCTAGGGTAGGGCAAACAGAGACCCGATTAGATCATTTTATATTACGGTTAATATAAAACTTCAGCGTAATTCTATCACATTTGTTCAATTTACGTCGCTCCTATTTCAGGTAGCGTATAGGGCTAAGCGGCATCTCAAAGCGCATGAAATCGCGAGTAAAATGCACTATTAAACTTCCAGGGTAGGGCAAACAGAGACCCGATTAGATGATTTTATATTATGGTTAATTTAAGAATTCAGCGAAATTCTATCACATTTGTTCAATTTACGTCGCTCCTATTGCAGATAGCGTATTGGGCTAAGCGGCACCTCAAAGCGCATGAAATGGCGAGTAAAATGCACTGTTAAACTTCTAGGGTATGGCAAACAGAGACCCGATTAGATCATTTTATATTACGGTTAATATAAGAATTCAGCGTAATTCTATGACATTTGTTCAACATACGTCGCTCCTATTTCAGATAGTGTACTGGGCTAGGCGGCATCTTAAAGCGCGTGGAAGGGCGAGTAAATTGCACTACTAAACTGCTATGATAGGGCAATCAGAGTCCCGTTTAGATCATTTTATATTTTGGTTAATATAAGAATTCAGCGAAATTCTATCACATTTGTTCAATTTACGTCGCTCCTATTTCAGATAGCGTATTGGGCTAAGCGGCATCTCAAAGCGCATGAAATCGCGAGTAAAATGCACTATTAAACTTCTACGGTAGGGCATCAGAGACCCGATTAGATCATTTTATACTATGGTTAATTTAAGAATTCAGCGAAATTCTATCACATTTGTTCAATTTACGTCGCTCCTATTTCAGATTGCTTATTGGGCTAAGCGGCATCTCAAAGCGCATGAAATGGCGAGGAAAATGCACTCTTAAACTTCTAGGGTAAGGCAAACAGAGACCCGATTAGATCATTTTATATTACAGTTAATATAAGAATTCAGCGTAATTCTTTCACATTTGTTCAACTTACGTCGCTCCTATTACAGATAGCGTACTGGGCTAGGCGGCATCTTAAAGCGCGTGGAAAGGCAAGTAAAATACACTACTAAACATCTATGATAGGGCAATCAGAGACCCGACTAGATCATTTTATATTTTGTTTAATATAAGATTTCAGGGAAATTCTATCATATTTGTTCAATTTACGTCGCTCCTATTTCAGATAGCGTATTGGGCTAAGCGGCATATCAAAGCGCATGAAATCGCGAGTAAAATGCACTATTAAACTTCTACGGTAGGGAATCAGAGACCCGATTAGATCATTTTATACTATGGTTAATTTAAGAATTCAGCGAAATTCTATCACATTTGTTCAATTTACGTCGCTCCTATTTCAGATTGCTTATTGGGCTAAGCGGCATCTCAAAGCGCATGAAATGGCGAGGAAAATGCACTCTTAAACTTCTAGGGTAAGGCAAACAGAGACCCGATTAGATCATTTTATATTACGGTTAATATAAGAATTCAGCGTAATTCTTTCACATTTGTTCAACTTACGTCGCTCCTATTTCAGATAGCGTACTGGGCTGGGCGGCATCTTAAAGCGCGTGGAAAGGCGAGTAAAATACACTACTAAACATCTATGATAGGGCAATCAGAGACCTGATTAGATCATTTTATATTATGTTTAATATAAGATTTCAGGGAAATTCTATCACATTTGTTCAATTTACGTCGCTCCTATTTCAGATAGCGTATTGGGCTAAGCGGCATCTCAAAGCGCATGAAATGGCGAGTCAAATGCACTATTAAACTTCTAGGGTAATGCAAACAGAGACCCGATTAGATCATTTTATATTTTGGTTAATATAAGGATTCTGCGAAATTCTACCACATTTGTTCAATTTACGTCGCACCCATTTCAGATAGCTTATTGGGCTATCCGGCATCTCAAAGGGCCTAAAATGACGAACAAAATGAACTATTAAGCTTCTACGCTAGGGCGAACAGCGACCCGATTAGATCATTTAACATTATGGTTAATAAAAGGATTCAGCGAAATTCTATCACATTTGTTCAATTTACGTCGCTCCTATTTCAGATAGCGTATTGGGCTAGGCGGCGTCTGAAAGCGCGTTGAATGGCGAGTAGAATGCACTATTAACCTTTTATGATAGGGCGATCAGAGACCCGACAAGATCATTTTATATTTTGTTTAATATAAGATTTCAAGGAAATTCTATCACATTTGTTCAATTTACGTCGCTCCTATTTCAGATAGCGTATTAGCTAAGCGGCATCTCAAAGCGCATGCAATGGCGAATAAAATGCACTATTAAACTTCTAGGCTAGGGCGAGCAGAGACCCGATTAGATCATTTCATATTATGGTTAATTTAAGAATTCAGCGAAATTCTGTCACATTTGTTCAATTTACGTCGCTCCTATTTCAGATAGCGTACTGGGCTGGGCGGCATCTGAAAGCGCGTGGAATGGCGAGTAAAATGCACTATTAAACTTCTATGATAGGGCAATCAGAGACCCGATTAGATCATTTTATATTTTGGTGAATATAAGAATTCAGCGAAATTCTATCACATTTGTTCAATTTACGTCGCTCCTATTTAAGATAGCGCATTGGGCTAAGGGGCATCTCAAAGCGTATGAAATGGCGAACAAAATGCACTATTAAAGTTCTATGATAGGGCAATCAGAGATACGATTAGATCATTTTACATTATGGTTAATAAAAGAATTCAGCGAAATTCTATCACATTTGTTCAATTTACATCGCTCCTATTTCAGATAGCCTATTGGGCTAAGCGGCATCTCAAAGCGCATGATATGTCTAATAAAATGCACTATTAAACTTCTAGGCTAGGGCAAACAGAGACCCGATTAGATCATTTTACATTAAGGTTAATATAAGAATTCAGGGAAATTCTATCACATTTGTTCAATTTAGGTGGCTCCTATTTCAGATAGCGTATTGGGCTATGCGGCATCTCAAAGCGCATGAAATGGCGAGTGAAGTGCACTGTTAAACTTCTAGGGTAAGGGAAAGAGAGACCCGATTAGATCATTTTATATTACGGTTAATATAAGAATTAAGCGTAATTCTATCACATTTGTTGAATTTTCGTCACTCCTATTTCAGATAGCCTACTAGGCTAGCCTGCATCTCAAAGCGCGTGGAATAGCGAGTAAAATGCACTATTAGCCTTCTATGATAGGGCAATCAGAGACCCGATTAGATCATTTTATATTTTGGTTAATATAAGAATTCAGCGAAATCCTATCACGTTTGTTCAATTTACGTCGCTCCTATTTCAGATAGCGTATTGGGCTAAGCGGCATCTCAAAGCGCATGAAATGGCGAATAAAATGCACTATTAAACTTCTCGGCTAGGGCGAACAGAAACCCGATTAGATCATTTTATATTATGGTTAATTTAAGGATTCAGCAAAATTCTATCACATTTGTTCAATTTACGTCGCTCCTATTTCAGATAGCGTACTGGGCTAGGCGGCAACATAAAGCGCGCGGAATGGCGAGTACAATGCACTATAAAACTTCTATGATAGGGCAATCAGTGACCCGATTAGATCATTTTATATTATAGTGAATTTAAGAATTCAGCGAAATTCTATCACATTTGTTCAATTTACGTCGCTCCTATTTCAGATAGCGTATTTGGATAAGCGGCATCTCAAAGCGCACGAAATGGCGAGTAAAATGCAATACTAAACTTCTAGGATAAGGCAAACAGAGACCCGATTAGATCATTTTACATTAAGGTTAATATAAGAATTCAGCGAAATTCTATCACATTTGTTCAATTTACGTCGCTCATATTTCAGATAGCGTATTGGGCTAAGCGGCATCTCAAAGCGCATGAAATGGCGAGTAAAATGCGCTACTAACCTTCTATGATAGGGCAATCAGAGACCCGATTAGATCATTTTATATTTTGTTTAATATAAGATTTCAGGGAAATTCTATCACATTTGTTCAATTTACGTCGCTCCTATTTCAGATAGCGTATTGGGCTAAGCGGCATCTCAAAGCGCATGAAATGGCGAATAAAATGCACTATTAAACTTCTCGGCTAGGGCGAACAGAAACCCGATTAGATCATTTTATATTATGGTTAATTTAAGGATTCAGCAAAATTCTATCACATTTGTTCAATTTACGTCGCTCCTATTTCAGATAGCGTACTGGGCTAGGCGGCATCTTAAAGCGCGTGGAATGGCGAGTAAAATGCACTATGAAACTTCTATGATAGGGCAATAAGAGACCCGATTAGATCATTTTGTATTTTGGTTAATTTAAGGATTCAGCGAAATTCTATCACATTTGTTCAATTTACGTCGCTCCTATTTCAGATAGCTTATTGGGCTAAGCGGAATCTCAAAGCGCATGAAATGAGGAGAGAAATGCACTATTAAACTTCTAGGGTAGGGCGAACAGAGACCCGATTAGGATCATTTTACATTAAGGATAATATAAGTATTCAGGGAAATTCTCTCACATTTGTTCAATTTACGTCTCTCCTATTTCAGATAGCGTATTGGGCTAAGCGGAATCTCAAAGCGCATGAAATGACGAGTAAAATACACTATTAAACTTCTAGGGTAAAGCAAACAGAGACCCGATTAGATCATTTTATATTACGGATAATATAAGAATTCAGCGTAATCCTATCACGTTTCTTCAACTTACGCCGCTCCTGCTTGAGATAGCGTACTGGACTAGGCGGCAACTTAAAGCGCGTGGAATGGCGAGTAAAATGCAGTACTAAACTTCTATCATAGGGCAATCGGTGACCCGATTAGATCATTTTATATTTTGTTTAATATAAGATTTCAGGGATATTCTATCACATTTGTTCAATTTACGTCGCTCCTATTTCAGATAGCGTATTGGGCTAAGCGGCATCTCAAAGCGCATGAAATGGCGAGTAAAATGCACTATTTAACTTCTCGGCTAGAGCGAACAGAGACCCTATTAGATCATTTTATATTATGGTTAATTTAAGAATTCAGCAAAATTCTATCACATTTGTGCAATTTACGTCGCTCCTATTTCAGATAGCGTACTGGGCTAGGCGGCATCTTAAAACGCGTGGAATGGCGAGTAAAATGCACTATTAAACTTCTATGATAGGGCAATCAGAGACGCGATTAGATCATTTTATATTTTGGTCAATATATGAATTCAGCGAAATTCTATCACATTTGTTCAATTTACGTCGCTCCTATTTCAGATAGCGTATTGGGCTAAGCGGCATCTCAAAGCGTATGAAATGGCGAACAAAATGCACTATTAAAGTTCTATGATAGGGCAATCAGAGACACGATTAGATCATTTTACATTATGGTTAATAAAAGAATTCAGCGAAATTCTATCACATTTGTTCAATTTACATCGCTCCTATTTCAGATAGCGTATTGGGCTAAGCGGCATCTCAAAGCGCATGATATTTCTAATAAAATGCACTATTAAACTTCTTGGCTAGGGCAAACAGAGACCCGATTAGATCATTTTACATTAAGGTTAATATAAGAATTCAGGGAAATTCTATCACATTTGTTCAATTTAGGTGGCTCCTATTTCAGATAGCGTATTGGGCTATGCGGCATCTCAAAGCGCATGAAATGGCGAGGAAAATGCACTATTAAACTTCTAGGGAAGAGCAAACAGAGACCCGATTAGTTCATTTTATATTATAGCGAATTTAAGAATTCAGCGAAATTCTATCACATTTGTTCAACTTACGTCGCTCCTATTTCAGATAGCGTATTGGGCTAAGCGGCATCTCAAAGCGTATGAAATGGCGAATAAAATGCACTATTTAACTTCTCGGCTAGAGCGAACAGGGACCCGATTAGATCATTTTACATTATGGTTAATAAAGGAATTCAGCGAAATTCTATCACATTTGTTCAACTTACGTCGCTCCTATTTCAGATAGCGTAGTGGGCTAAGCGGAATATCAAAGCGCATGAAATGACGAGTAAAATGCACCATTAAACTTCTAGGGTAAAGCAAACAGAGACCCGATTAGATCAGTTTATATTACGGTTAATATAAGAATACAGCGTAATTCTATCACATTCGTTCAACCTACGTCGCTCCTATTTCAGATAGCGTATTGGGATAAGCGGCATCTCAAAGCGCATGAAATGACGAGTGAAGTGCACTATTAAACTTCTAGGGTAAGGTAAAGAGAGACCCGATTAGATCATTTTATATTATGGTTAATATAAGAATTCAGCGAAATTCTATCACATTTGTTCAATTTACATCGCTCCTATTTCAGATAGCTTATTGGGCTAAGCGGCATCTCAAAGCGCATAAAATGAGGAGTGAAAGGCACTATTAAACTTCTAGGGTAGGGCGAACAGAGACCCGATTAGATCATTTTACATTAAGGTTAATATAAGAATTCAGGGAAATTCTATCACATTTGTTCAATTTACATCTCTCCTACTTCAGATAGCGTATTGGGCTAGGCGGCATCTCAAAGCGCATGAAATGTCGAGTAAGATGTACTATTAAACTTCTAGGATAAGGCAAACAGAGAACCGATTAGATCATTTTATATTACGGATAATATAAGAATTCAGTGTAATTCTATCACATTTGTTCAACTTACGCCGCTCCTGCTTGAGATAGCGTACTGGACTAGGCGGCAACTTAAAGCTCGTGGAATGGCGAGTAAAATGCAGTACTAAACTTCTATGATAGGGCAATCGGAGTCCCGATTAGATCATTTTATATTTTGTTTAATATAAGATTTCAGGGAAATTCTATCACATTTGTTCAATTTACGTCGCTCATATTTCAGATAGCGTATTGGGCTAAGCGGCATCTCAAAGCGCATGAAATGGCGAGCAAAATCCACTATTAAACTTATAGGGTATGGCAAACAGAGACCCGATTAGATCATTTTATATTATGGTTAATTTAGGAATTCAGCAAAATTCTATCACATTTGTTCAATTTACGTCGTTCCTATTTCAGATAGCGTACTGGGCTAGGCGGCATCTTAAAGCGCGTGGAATGGCGAGTAAAATGCACTATGAAACTTCTATGATAGGGCAATAAGAGACCCGATTAGATCATTTTATAATTTGGTTAATATAAGAATTCAGCGAAATTCTATCACATTTGTTCAATTTACGTCGCTCCTATTTCAGATAGCGTAGTGGGCTAAGCGGAATATCAAAGCGCATGAAATGACGAGTAAAATGCACTGTTAAACTTCTAGGGTAAAGCAAACAGAGACCCGATTAGATCATTTTATATTACGGTTAATATAAGAATACAGCGTGATTCTATCACATTTGTTCAATTTACGTCGCTCCTACTTCAGATAGCGTATTGGGCTAAGCGGAATCTCAAAGCGCATGAAATGAGGAGTGAAATGCACTATTAAACTTCTAGGGTAGGGCGAACAGAGACCCGATTAGATCATTTTACATTAAGGTTAATATAAGAATTCAGCGAAATTCAATCACATTTGTTCAATTTACGTCAATCCTATTTCAGATAGCCTACTGGGCTAGACGGCATCTTAAAGCGCGTGGAATAGCGAGTAAAATTCACTATTAGCCTTCTATGATAGGGCAATCAGAGACCCGATTAGATCATTTATATTTTGGTTAATATAAGAATTCAGCGAAATCCTATCACATTTGTTCAATTTACGTCGCTCCTATTTTAGATAGCGTATTGGGCCAAGCGCCATCTCAAAGCGCATGAAATCGCGAATGAAATGCACTATTAAACTTCTCGGCTAGGGCAATCAGAGACCCGATTAGATCATTTTATATTTTGGTTAATATAAGAATTCAGCGAAATCCAATCACATTTGTTCAATTTACGTCGCTCCTATTCCAGATAGCGGATTGGGCTAAGCGGCATCTCAAAGCGCATGAAATTACGAGTGAAATGCACTATTAAACTTCTGGGGTAGGACAAACAGAGACCCGATTAGATCATTTTATATTATGGTTAATTTAAGAATTCAGCAAAATTCTATCCCATTTGTTCAATTTACGTCGCTCCTATTTCAGATAGCGTATTGGGCTACGCGGCATCTCAAAGCGCATGAAATGGCGAATACAAGGCACTATTAAACTTCTAGGCTAGGGCGAACAGAGACCCGATTAGATCATTTTACATTATGGTTAATAAAAGAATTCAGTGAAATTCTATCACATTTGTTCAACTTACGTCGCTCCTATTTCAGATAGCGTATTGGGCTATGCGGCATCTCAAAGCGCATGAAATGGCGAGGAAAATGCACTGGTAAACTTCTAGGGTAAGGCAAACAGGGACCCGATTAGATCATTTTATATTACGGTTAACATAACAATTCAGCGTAATTCTATCACATTTGTTAAACTTACGTCGCTCCTATTTCAGATAGCGTACTGGGCTAGGCGGCATCTTAAAGCGCGTGGAATGGCGAGTAAAATGCACTATGAAACTTCTATGATAGGGCAATAAGAGACGCGATTAGATCATTTTATATTTTGGTTAATTTAAGGATTCAGCGAAATTCTATCACATTTGTTCAATTTACGTCGCTCCTATTTCAGATAGCTTATTGGGCTAAGCGGCATCTCAAAGCGCATGAAATGAGGAGTGAGATGCACTATTAAACTTCTAGGGTAGGGCGAACAGAGACCCGATTAGGTCATTTTACATTAAGGTTAATATAAGAATTCAGGGAAATTCTATCACATTTGTTCAATTTACGTCTCTCCTATTTCAGATAGCGTATTGGGCTAGGCGGCATCTCAAAGCGCATGAAATGTCGAGTAAGATGTACTACTAAACTTCTAGGATAAGGCAAACAGAGAACCGATTAGATCATTTTATATTACGGATTATATAAGAATTCAGCGTAATTCTATCACATTTGTTCAACTTACGCCGCTCCTGCTTGAGATAGCGTACTGGACTAGGCGGCATCTTAAAGCGCGTTCAATGGCGAGTAAAATGCAGTACTAAACTTCTATGATAGGGCAATCGGAGTCCCGATTAGATCATTTTATATTTTGTTTAATATAAGATTTCAGGGAAATTCTATCACATTTGTTCAATTTACGTCGCTCCTATTTCAGATAGCGTATTGGCCTAAGCGGCATCTCAAAGCGCATGAAATGTCGAGTAAAATGCACTATTAAACTTCTAGGCTAGGGCAAACAGAGACCCGATTAGATCATTTTACATTAAGGTTAATATAAGAATTCAGGGAACTTCTATCACATTTGTTCAATTTACGTCGCTCCTATTTCAGATAGCGTATTGGGCTAAGCGGCATCTCAAAGCGCATTAAATGGCGAGCAAAATGCACTATTAAGCTTCTAGAGTATGGCAAAGAGAGACCCGATTAGATCATTTTATATTATGGTTAATTTAAGAATTCAACGAAATTCTATCACATTTGTTAAACTTACGTCGCTCCTATTTCAGATAGCGTACTGGGCTAGGCGGCATCTTAAAGCGCGTGGCAGGGCGAGCAAAATGCACTATTAAACTTCTAGGCTAGGGCGAACAGAGACCCGATTAGATCATTTTATATTATGGTTAATTTAAGAATTCAATGAAATTCTATCACACTTGTTCAATTTACGTCGCTCCTATTTCAGATAGCGTATTGGGCTTAGCGGAATCTCAAAGCGCATGAAATGGCGAGTAAAGTGCACTATTAAACTTCTAGGGTAAGGCAAACAGGGACCCGATTAGATCATTTTATATTACGGTTAATATAAGAATTCAGCGTAATTCTATCACATTTGTTAAACTTACGTCGCTCCTATTTCAGATAGCGTACTGGGCTAGGCGGCATCTTAAAGAGCGTGGCAGGGCGAGTAAAATGCACTATTAAACTTCTAGGCTAGGGCGAAAAGAGACCCGATTAGATCATTTTATATTATGGTTAATTTAAGAATTCAGCAAAATTCTATCACATCTGTTCAATTTACGTCGTTCCTATTTCAGATAGCGTACTGGGCTAGGCGGCATCTTAAAGCGCGTGGAATGGCGAGTAAAATGCACAATGAAACTTCTATGATAGGGCAATAAGAGACCCGATTCGATCATTTTATAATTTGGTTAATATAAGAATTCAGCGAAATTCTATCACATTTGTTCAATTTACGTCGCTCCTATTTCAGATAGCGTATTGGGCTAAGCGGCATCTCAAAGCGCATGAAATGTCTAATAAATTGCACTATTAAAGTTCTAGGCTAGGGCAAACAGAGACCCGATTAGATCATTTTACATTAAGGTTAATATCAGAATTCAGGAAAAGTCTATCGCATTTGTTCAATTTACGTCGCTCCTATTTCAGATCGCGTATTGGGCTCAGCTGCATCTCAAAGCTCATGAAATGGCGAGCAAAATGCACTATTAAACT
Organism: Macropis europaea; assembly: GCA_916610135.2. Taxonomy (NCBI): domain Eukaryota; kingdom Metazoa; phylum Arthropoda; class Insecta; order Hymenoptera; family Melittidae; genus Macropis; species Macropis europaea. Next base: position 108,829 of record CAKAJE020002095.1, read on the forward strand.
TCTACGGTATGGCAAACAGAGACCCGATGCGATCATTTTATATTATGGTTAATTTAGAAATTCAACGAAATTCTATCACACTTGTTCAATTTACGTCGCTCCTATTTCAGATAGCGTATTGGGCTAAACGGCATCACAAAACACATGAAATGGCGAGTACAATGCACTATTAACCTTCTAGGGTAAGGCAAACAGGGACCCGATTAGTTCATTTTATATTACGGTTAATATAAGAATTCAGCGTAATCCTATCACATTTGTTCAACTTACGTCGCTCCTATTTCAGATAGCGTATTGGGCTATGCGGCATCTCAAAGCGCATGAAATGGCGAAGAAAATGCACTAGTAAACTTCTAGGGTAAGGCAAACAGGGACCCGATTAGATCATTTTATATTACGGTTAACATAACAATTGAGCGTAATTCTATCACATTTGTTAAACTTACGTCGCTCCTATTTCAGATAGCGTACTGGGCTAGGCGGCATCTTAAAGCGCGTGGAATGGCGAGTAAAATGCACTATGAAACTTCTATGATAGGGCAATAAGAGACGCGATTAGATCATTTTATATTTTGGTTAATTTAAGGATTCAGCGAAATTCTATCACATTTGTTCAATTTACGTCGCTCCTATTTCAGATAGCTTATTGGGCTAAGCGGCATCTCAAAGCGCATGAAATGAGGAGTGAAATGCACTATTAAACTTCTAGGGAGGGCGAACAGAGACCCGATTAGATCATTTTACATTAAGGTTAATATAAGGATTCAGGGAAATTCTATCACATTTGTTCAATTTACGTCTCTCCTATTTCAGATAGCGTATTGGGCTAGGCGGCATCTCAAAGCGCATGAAATGTCGAGTAAGATGTACTACTAAACTTCTAGGATAAGGCAAACAGAGAACCGATTAGATCATTTTATATTACGGATTATATAAGAATTCAGCGTAATTCTATCACATTTGTTCAACTTACGCCGCTCCTGCTTGAGATAGCGTACTGGACTAGGCGGCATCTTAAAGCGCGTGGAATGGCGAGTAAAATGCAGTACTGAACTTCTATGATAGGGCAATCGGAGTCCCGATTAGATCATTTTATATTTTGTTTAATATAAGATTTCAGGGAAATTCTATCACATTTGTTCAATTTACGTCGCTCCTATTTCAGATAGCGTATTTGCCTAAGCGGCATCTCAAAGCGCATGAAATGTCGAATAAAATGCACTATTAAACTTCTAGGCTAGGGCAAACAGAGACCCGATTAGATCATTTTACATTAAGGTTAATATAAGAATTCAGGGAACTTCTATCACATTTGTTCAATTTACGTCGCTCCTATTTCAGATAGCGTATTGGGCTAAGCGGCATCTCAAAGCGCATTAAATGGCGAGCAAAATGCACTATTAAGCTTCTAGGGTATGGCAAAGAGAGACCCGATTAGATCATTTTATATTATGGTTAATTTAAGAATTCAACGAAATTCTATCACACTTGTACAATTTACGTCGCTCCTATTTCAGATAGCGTATTGGGCTAAGCGGCATCTCAAAGCGCATGAAATGGTGAGTAAACTGCACTATTAAACTTCTAGGGTAAGGCAAACAGGGACCCGATTAGATCATTTTATATTACGGTTAATATAAGAATTCAGCGTAATTCTATCACATTTGTTAAACTTACGTCGCTCCTATTTCAGATAGCGTACTGGGCTACGCGGCATCTTAAAGCGCGTGGCAGGGCGAGTAAAATGCACTATTAAACTTCTAGGCTAGGGCGAACAGAGACCCGATTAGATCATTTTATATTATGGTTAATTTAAGAATTCAAAGAAATTCTATCACACTTGTTCAATTTACGTCGCTCCTATTTCAGATAGCGTATTGGGCTAAGCGGCATCTCAAAGCGCATGAAATGGCGAGTAAAATGCACTATTAAACTTCTAGGGTAAGGCAAACAGGGACCCGATTAAATCATTTTATATTATGGTTAATATAAGAATTAAGCGTAATTCTATCACATTTGTTCAATTTACGTCACTCCTATTTCAGATAGCCTACTGGGCTAGCCGGCATTTTAAAGCGCGTGGAATAGCGAGTAAAATGCACTATTAGCCTTCTATGATAGGGCAATCAGAGACCCGATTAGATCATTTATATTTTGGTTAATATAAGAATTCAGCGAAATCCTATCACATTTGTTCAATTTACGTCGCTCCTATTTTAGATAACGTATTGGGCCAAGCGCCATCTCAAAGCGCATGAAATCGCGAATAAAATGCACTATTAAACTTCTCGGCTAGGGCAATCAGAGACCCGATTAGATCATTTTATATTTTCGTTAATATAAGAATTCAGCGAAATCCAATCACATTTGTTCAATTTACGTCGCTCCTATTCCAGATAGCGGATTGGGTTAAGCGGCATCTCAAAGCGCATGAAATTACGAGTGAAATGCGCTATTAAACTTCTAGGGTAGGGAAAACAGAGACCCGATTAGATCATTTTATATTACGGTTAATATAAGATTTCAGGGAAATTCTATCACATTTGTTCAATTTACGTCGCTCCTATTTCAGATGGCGTATTGGGCTAAGCGGCATCTCGAAGCGCATGAAATGGCGAGTGTAATGCACTATTAAACTTCTAGGATAAGGCAAACAGAGACCCGATTAGATCATTTTATATTACGGTTAATATAAGAATGCAGCGTAATTCTATCACATTTGTTCAATTTACGTCGCTTCTATTTCTGATAGCGTAATGGGCTAGGCGGCATCTTAAAGCGCGTGGAAGGGCGAGTAAAATGCACTACGGAACTTCTATGATAGGGCAATCAGAGACCCAATTAGATCACTTTATATTTTGGTTAATATAAGAATTCAGCGAAATTCTATCACATTTGTTCAATTTATGTCGCTCCTATTTCAGATAGCTTATTGGGCTAAGCGGCATCTCAAAGCGCATGAAATGGCGAGTGAAATGCACTATTAAACTTCTAGGGTAGGGCGAACAGAGACTCGATTAGATCAGTTTACATTAATGTTAATATGAGAATTCAGCGAAATTCTATCACATTTGTTCAATTTACGTCGCTCCTATTTCAGATAGCTTATTGGGCTAAGCGGCATCTCAAAGCGCATGAAATGAGGAGTGAAGTGCACTATTAAACTTCTAGGGAGGGCGAACAGAGACCCGATTAGATCATTTTACATTAAGGTTAATATAAGAATTCAGGGAAATTCTATCACATTTGTTCAATTTACGTCTCTCCTATTTCAGATAGCGTATTGGGCTAGGCGGCATCTCAAAGCGCATGAAATGTCGAGTAAGATGTACTACTAAACTTCTAGGATAAGGCAAACAGAGAACCGATTAGATCATTTTATATTACGGATTATATAAGAATTCAGCGTAATTCTATCACATTTGTTCAACTTACGCCGCTCCTGCTTGAGATAGCGTACTGGACTAGGCGGCATCTTAAAGCGCGTGGAATGGCGAGTAAAATGCAGTACCAAACTTCTATGATAGGGCAATCGGAGTCCCGATTAGATCATTTTATATTTTGTTTAATATAAGATTTCAGGGAAATTCTATCACATTTGTTCAATTTACGTCGCTCCTATTTCAGATAGCGTATTTGCCTAAGCGGCATCTCAAAGCGCATGAAATGTCGAATAAAATGCACTATTAAACTTCTAGGCTAGGGCAAACAGAGACCCGATTAGATCATTTTACATTAAGGTTAATATAAGAATTCAGGGAACTTCTATCACATTTGTTCAATTTACGTCGCTCCTATTTCAGATAGCGTATTGGGCTAAGCGGCATCTCAAAGCGCATTAAATGGCGAGCAAAATGCACTATTAAGCTTCTAGGGTATGGCAAAGAGAGACCCGATTAGATCATTTTATATTATGGTTAATTTAAGACTTCAACGAAATTCTATCACACTTGTACAATTTACGTCGCTCCTATTTCAGATAGCGTATTGGGCTAAGCGGCATCTCAAAGCGCATGAAATGGTGAGTAAACTGCACTATTAAACTTCTAGGGTAAGGCAAACAGGGACCCGATTAGATCATTTTATATTACGGTTAATATAAGAATTCAGCGTAATTCTATCACATTTGTTAAACTTACGTCGCTCCTATTTCAGATAGCGTACTGGGCTACGCGGCATCTTAAAGCGCGTGGCAGGGCGAGTAAAATGCACTATTAAACTTCTAGGCTAGGGCAAACAGAGACCCGATTAGATCATTTTATATTATGGTTAATTTAAGAATTCAAAGAAATTCTATCACACTTGTTCAATTTACGTCGCTCCTATTTCAGATAGCGTATTGGGCTAAGCGGCATCTCAAAGCGCATGAAATGGCGAGTAAAATGCACTATTAAACTTCTAGGGTAAGGCAAACAGGGACCCGATTAGATCATTTTATATTATGGTTAATATAAGAATTAAGCGTAATTCTATCACATTTGTTCAATTTACGTCACTCCTATTTCAGATAGCCTACTGGGCTAGCCGGCATTTTAAAGCGCGTGGAATAGCGAGTAAAATGCACTATTAGCCTTCTATGATAGGGCAATCAGAGACCCGATTAGATCATTTATATTTTGGTTAATATAAGAATTCAGCGAAATCCTATCACATTTGTTCAATTTACGTCGCTCCTATTTTAGATAACGTATTGGGCCAAGCGCCATCTCAAAGCGCATGAAATCGCGAATAAAATGCACTATTAAACTTCTCGGCTAGGGCAATCAGAGACCCGATTAGATCATTTTATATTTTCGTTAATATAAGAATTCAGCGAAATCCAATCACATTTGTTCAATTTACGTCGCTCCTATTCCAGATAGCGGATTGGGTTAAGCGGCATCTCAAAGCGCATGAAATTACGAGTGAAATGCGCTATTAAACTTCTAGGGTAGGGAAAACAGAGACCCGATTAGATCATTTTATATTACGGTTAATATAAGATTTCAAGGAAATTCTATCACATTTGTTCAATTTACGTCGCTCCTATTTCAGATGGCGTATTGGGCTAAGCGGCATCTCGAAGCGCATGAAATGGCGAGTGTAATGCACTATTAAACTTCTAGGATAAGGCAAACAGAGACCCGATTAGATCATTTTATATTACGGTTAATATAAGAATGCAGCGTAATTCTATCACATTTGTTCAATTTACGTCGCTTCTATTTCTGATAGCGTATTGGGCTATGCGGCATCTCAATGCCCATGCTATGGCGAGTAAAATGCACTATTAAACTTCTAGGGTAGGGAAAACAGAGACCCGATTAGATCATTTTATATTACGGTTAATATAAGATTTCAGGGAAATTCTATCACATTTGTTAAATTTACATCGCTCCTATTTCAGATAGCGTATTGGGCTAAGCGGTGTCTCAAAGCGCATGAAATGACGAGTAAAATGCACTATTAAACTTCTAGGGTAGAGCAAACAGAGACCCGATTAGTTCATTTTATATTATAGTGAATTTAAAAATTCAGCGAAATTCTCTCACATTTGTTCAAATAACGTCGATCCTATTTCAGACAGGGTATTGGGCTAATCGGCATCTCAAAGCGCATGAAATGGCGAGTAAAATGCACTATTAAACTTCTAGCATAAGGCAAACAGAGACCCGATTAGATCATTTTATATTTCGGTTAATATAAGAATTCAGCGTAATTCTATCACATTTGTTCAACTTACGTCGCTCCTATTTCAGATAGCGTAATGGGCTAGGCGGCATCTTAAAGCGCGTGGAAGGGCGAGTAAAATGCACTACGGAACTTCTATGATAGGGCAATCAGAGACCCAATTAGATCACTTTATATTTTGGTTAATATAAGAATTCAGCGAAATTCTATCACATTTGTTCAATTTATGTCGCTCCTATTTCAGATAGCTTATTGGGCTAAGCGGCATCTCAAAGCGCATGAAATGGCGAGTGAAATGCACTATTAAACTTCTAGGGTAGGGCGAACAGAGACTCGATTAGATCAGTTTACATTAATGTTAATATGAGAATTCAGCGAAATTCTATCACATTTGTTCAATTTACGTCGCTCCTATTTCAGATAGCTTATTGGGCTAAGCGGCATCTGAAAGCGCATGAAATGTCGAGTAAAATGCACTATTAAACTTCTAGGATAAGGCAAACAGAGACCCGATTAGATCATTTTATATTTCGGTTAATATAAGAATGCAGCGTAATTCTATCACATTTGTTCAATTTACGTCGTTCCTATTTCAGATAGCATACTGGGCTAGGCGCATCTTAAAGAGCGTGGAATGGCGAGTAAAATGCACTATTAAACTTCTATGATAGGGCAATCAGAGACCCGATTAGATCATTTTATATTTTGGTTAATATAAGAATTCAGCGGAATTCTATCACATTTGTTCAATTTACGTCGCTCCTATTTCAGATAGCGTATTTGCCTAAGCGGCATCTCAAAGCGCATGAAATGTCGAATAAAATGCACTATTAAACTTCTAGGCTAGGGCAAACAGAGACCCGATTAGCTCATTTTACATTAAGGTTAATATAAGAATTCAGGGAACTTCTATCACATTTGTTCAATTTACGTCGCTCCTATTTCAGATAGCGTATTGGGCTAAGCGGCATCTCAAAGCGCATTAAATGGCGAGCAAAATGCACTATTAAGCTTCTAGGGTATGGCAAAGAGAGACCCGATTAGATCATTTTATATTACGGTTAATATAAGAATTCAGCGTAATTCTATCACATTTGTTAAACTTACGTCGCTCCTATTTCAGATAGCGTACTGGGCTACGCGGCATCTTAAAGCGCGTGGCAGGGCGAGTAAAATGCACTATTAAACTTCTAGGCTAGGGCGAACAGAGACCCGATTAGATCATTTTATATTATGGTTAATTTAAGAATTCAAAGAAATTCTATCACACTTGTTCAATTTACGTCGCTCCTATTTCAGATAGCGTATTGGGCTAAGCGGCATCTCAAAGCGCATGAAATGGCGAGTAAAATGCACTATTAAACTTCTAGGGTAAGGCAAACAGGGACCCGATTAGATCATTTTATATTATGGTTAATATAAGAATTAAGCGTAATTCTATCACATTTGTTCAATTTACGTCACTCCTATTTCAGATAGCCTACTGGGCTAGCCGGCATTTTAAAGCGCGTGGAATAGCGAGTAAAATGCACTATTAGCCTTCTATGATAGGGCAATCAGAGACCCGATTAGATCATTTATATTTTGGTTAATATAAGAATTCAGCGAAATCCTATCACATTTGTTCAATTTACGTCGCTCCTATTTTAGATAACGTATTGGGCCAAGCGCCATCTCAAAGCGCATGAAATCGCGAATAAAATGCACTATTAAACTTCTCGGCTAGGGCAATCAGAGACCCGATTAGATCATTTTATATTTTCGTTAATATAAGAATTCAGCGAAATCCAATCACATTTGTTCAATTTACGTCGCTCCTATTCCAGATAGCGGATTGGGTTAAGCGGCATCTCAAAGCGCATGAAATTACGAGTGAAATGCGCTATTAAACTTCTAGGGTAGGGAAAACAGAGACCCGATTAGATCATTTTATATTACGGTTAATATAAGATTTCAGGGAAATTCTATCACATTTGTTCAATTTACGTCGCTCCTATTTCAGATGGCGTATTGGGCTAAGCGGCATCTCGAAGCGCATGAAATGGCGAGTGTAATGCACTATTAAACTTCTAGGATAAGGCAAACAGAGACCCGATTAGATCATTTTATATTACGGTTAATATAAGAATGCAGCGTAATTCTATCACATTTGTTCAATTTACGTCGCTTCTATTTCTGATAGCGTATTGGGCTATGCGGCATCTCAATGCCCATGCTATGGCGAGTAAAATGCACTATTAAACTTCTAGGGTAGGGAAAACAGAGACCCGATTAGATCATTTTATATTACGGTTAATATAAGATTTCAGGGAAATTCTATCACATTTGTTCAATTTACATCGCTCCTATTTCAGATAGCGTATTGGGCTAAGCGGTGTCTCAAAGCGCATGAAATGACGAGTAAAATGCACTATTAAACTTCTAGCATAAGGCAAACAGAGACCCGATTAGATCATTTTATATTTCGGTTAATATAAGAATTCAGCGTAATTCTATCACATTTGTTCAACTTACGTCGCTCCTATTTCAGATAGCGTAATGGGCTAGGCGGCATCTTAAAGCGCGTGGAAGGGCGAGTAAAATGCACCACGGAACTTCTATGATAGGGCAATCAGAGACCCAATTAGATCACTTTATATTTTGGTTAATATAAGAATTCAGCGAAATTCTATCACATTTGTTCAATTTATGTCGCTCCTATTTCAGATAGCTTATTGGGCTAAGCGGCATCTCAAAGCGCATGAAATGGCGAGTGAAATGCACTATTAAACTTCTAGGGTAGGGCGAACAGCGACTCGATTAGATCAGTTTACATTAATGTTAATATGAGAATTCAGCGAAATTCTATCACATTTGTTCAATTTACGTCGCTCCTATTTCAGATAGCTTATTGGGCTAAGCGGCATCTCAAAGCGCATGAAATGTCGAGTAAAATGCACTATTAAACTTCTAGGATAAGGCAAACAGAGACCCGATTAGATCATTTTATATTTCGGTTAATATAAGAATGCAGCGTAATTCTATCACATTTGTTCAATTTACGTCGTTCCTATTTCAGATAGCATACTGGGCTAGGCGCATCTTAAAGAGCGTGGAATGGCGAGTAAAATGCACTATTAAACTTCTATGATAGGGCAATCAGAGACCCGATTAGATCATTTTATATTTTGGTTAATATAAGAATTCAGCGGAATTCTATCACATTTGTTCAATTTACGTCGCTCCTATTTCAGATAGCTTATTGGGCTAAGCGGCATCTCAAAGCGCATGAAATGACGAGTGAAATGCACTATTAAACTTCTAGGGTAGGGCGAACAGAGACTCGATTAGATCAGTTTACATTAATGTTAATATGAGAATTCAGCGAAATTCTATCATATTTGTTCAATTTACGTCGCTCCTATTTCAGATAGCTTATTGGGCTAAGCGGCATCTCAAAGCGCATGAAATGTTGAGTAAAATGCACTATTAAACTTCTAGGGTAGGGCGAACAGAGACTCGATTAGATCATTTTATATTATGGTTAATTTAAGAATTCAGCGAAATTCTATCACATTTGTTCAATTTACGTCGCTTCCATTTCAGATAGCGTATTGGGCTACGCGGCATCTCAAAGCGCATTAAATGGCGAGTACAATGCACTATTAAACTTCTACGGTAAGGCAAACAGAGACCCGATTAGATCATTTTATATTACGGTTAATCTAAGAATTCAGCGTAATTGTATCACATTTGTTCAACTGACGTCGCTCCTATTTCAGATAGCGTACTGGGCTAGACGGCACCTTAAAGCGCGTGGAAGGGCGAGTAAAATGCACTACTAAACTTCTATGATAGGGCAATCAGAGACCCGATTAGATCATTTTATATTTTGTTTAATATAAGATTTCAAGGAAATTCTATCACATTTCTTCAATTTACGTCGCTCGTATTTCAGATAGCGTAATGAGCTAAGCGGCATGTCAAAGCGCATGAAATGGCGAATAAAATGCACTAATAAACTTCTAGGCTAGGGCGAACAGAGACCCGATTAGATCATTTTACATTATGGTTAATAAAAGAATTCAGCGAAATTCTATCACATTTGTTCAATTTACGTCTCTCCTATTTCAGATAGCGTAGTGGGTTAAGCGGCATCGCAAAGCGCATGAAATGGCGAGTGAAATCCACTATTAAACTTCTAGGGTAAGGCAAAGAGAGACCCGATTAGATCATTTTACATTACGGTTAATATAAGAATTCAGCGAATTCCTATCACGTTTGTTCAATTTACGTCGCTCCTACTTCAGATGGCGTATTGGGCTAAGCGGCATCTCAAAGCGCATGAAATGGCGAATAAAATGGACTATTAAACTTCTCGGCTAGGGCGAACAGAGACCCGATTAGATCATTTTATATTATGGTTAATTTAAGAATTTAGCAAAATTCTATCACATTTGTTCAATTTACGTCGCTCCTATTTCAGATAGGGCACTGGGCTAGGCGGCATCTTAATGCGCGTGGAATGGCGAGTGAAATTCACTATTTAACTTCGATGGTAGGGCCATCAGAGACCCGATTAGATCATTTTATATTTGGGTTAATATAAGAATTCAGCGAAATTCTATCACATTTGTTCAATTTACGTCGCTCACGTTTCAGATAGCGGATTGGGCTAAGCGGCATCTCAAAGCGCATGAAATGGCGAGTAAAATGCACTATGAAACTTCTAGGGTAGGGCAAACAGAGACCCGATTAGATCATTTTATATTACCGTTAATTTAAGGATTCAGCAAAATTCTATCACATTTGTTCAATTTACGTCGTTCCTATTTCAGATAGCGTACTGGGCTAGACGGCATCTTACAGCGCGTGGAATGGCGAGTAAAATACCCTATGAAACTGCTATGATAGTGCAAACAGAGACCCGATTAGATCATTTTATATTTTGGTTAATATAAGGATTCAGCGAAATTCTATCACATTTGTTCAATTTACGTCGCTCCTATTTCAGGTAGCGTATTGGGCTAAGCGGCATCTCAAAGCGCATGAAATGGCGAGTGAAGTGCACTATTAAACTTCTAGAGTAGGGCGAACAGAGACCCGGTTAGATCATTTTACATTAAGGTTAATATAAGAATTAAGCGTAATTCTATCACATTTGTTGAATTTACGTCACTCCTATTTCAGGTAGCCTACTGGGCTATCCTGCATCTTAAAGCGCGTGGAATAGCGAGTAAAATGCACTAATAGCCTTCTATGATAGGGCAATCAGAGACCCGATTAGATCATTTCACATTAAGGTTAATATAAGAATTCAGCGAAATTCTATCACATTTGTTCAATTTACGTCGCTCATATTTCAGATAGCCTACTGGGCTAGCCGGCATCTTAAAGCGCGTGGAATAGCGAGTGAAATGCACTATTAAACTTCTAGAGTAGGGCGAACAGAGACCCGATTAGATCATTTTACATTAAGGTTAATATAAGAATTCAGCGAATTTCTATCACATTTGTTCAATCTACGTCGCTCATATTTCAGATAGCGTATTGGGCTAAGCGGCATCTCAAAGCGCATGAAATGTCGAATAAAATGCACTATTAAACTTCTAGGCTAGGGCAAACAGAGACCCGATTAGATCATTTTACATTAAGGTTAATATAAGAATTCAGGGAACTTCTATCACATTTGTTCAATTTACGTCGCTCATATTTCAGATAGCCTACTGGGCTAGCCGGCATCTTAAAGCGCGTGGAATAGCGAGTGAAATGCACTATTAAACTTCTAGGGTAGGGCGAACAGAGACCCGATTAGATCATTTTACATTAAGGTTAATATAAGAATTCAGGGAACTTCTATCACATTTGTGAAATTTACGTCGCTCCTATTTCAGATAGCGTATTGGGCTAAGCGGCATCTCAAAGCGCATTAAATGGCGAGCAAAATGCACTATTACAGTTCTAGGGTATGGCAAACAGAGACCCGATTAGATCATTTTATATTATTGTTAATTTAAGAATTCAACGAAATTCTATCACACTTGTTCAATTTACGTCGCTCCTATTTCAGATAGCGTATCGGGCTAAGCGGCATCTCAAAGCGCATGAAATGGCGAGTAAAATGCACTATAAACTTCTAGGGTAAGGCAAACAGGGACCCGATTAGATCATTTTATATTACGGTTAATATAAGAATTCAGCGTAATTCTATCACATTTGTTAAACTTACGTCGCTCCTATTTCAGATAGCGTACTGGGCTAGGCGGCATCTTAAAGCGCGTGGCAGGGCGAGTAAAATGCACTATTAAACTTCTAGGCTAGGGCGAACAGAGACCCGATTAGATCATTTTATATTATGGTTAATTTAAGAATTCAACGAAATTCTATCACACTTGTTCAATTTACGTCGCTCCTATTTCAGATAGCGTATTGGGCTAAGCGGCATCTCAAAGCGCATGAAATGGCGAGTAAAATGCACTATTAAACTTCTCGGCTAGGGAGAACAGAAACCCGATTAGATCATTTTATATTATGGTTAATTTAAGAATTCAGGGAAATTCTATCACATTTGTTCAATTTACGTCGCTCCTATTTCAGATAGCGTACTGGGCTAGGCGGCATCTTAAAGCGCGTGGAATGGCGAGTGAAATTCACTATTTAACTTCGATGTTAGGGCAATCAGAGACCCGATTAGATCATTTTACATTAAGGTTAATATAAGAATTCAGCGAATTTCTATCACATTTGTTCAATCTACGTCGCTCATATTTCAGATAGCGTATTGGGCTAAGCGGCATCTCAAAGCGCATGAAATGTCGAATAAAATGCACTATTAAACTTCTAGGCTAGGGCAAACAGAGACCCGATTAGATCATTTTACATTAAGGTTAATATAAGAATTCAGCGAAATTCTATCACATTTGTTCAATTTACGTCGCTCATATTTCAGATAGCCTACTGGGCTAGCCGGCATCTTAAAGCGCGTGGAATAGCGAGTGAAATGCACTATTAAACTTCTAGAGTAGGGCGAACAGAGACCCGATTAGATCATTTTACATTAAGGTTAATATAAGAATTCAGCGAATTTCTATCACATTTGTTCAATCTACGTCGCTCATATTTCAGATAGCGTATTGGGCTAAGCGGCATCTCAAAGCGCATGAAATGTCGAATAAAATGCACTATTAAACTTCTCGGCTAGGGCAATCAGAGACCCGATTAGATCATTTTATATTTTGGTTAATATAAGAATTAAGCGAAATCCAATCACATTTGTTCAATTTACGTCGCTCGTATTCCAGATAGCGGATTGGGTTAAGCGGCATCTCAAAGCGCATGAAATTATGAGTGAAATGCACTATTAAACTTCTGGGGTAGGACAAACAGAGACCCGATTAGATCATTTTATATTATGGTTAATTTAAGAATTCAGCAAAATTCTATCTCATTTGTTCAATTTACGTCGCTCCTATTTCAGATAGCGTATTGGGCTACGCGGCATCTCAAAGCGCATGAAATGGCGAGGAAAATGCACTATTAAACTTCTAGGATAAGGCAAACAGAGACCCGATTAGATCATTTTATATTTCGGTTAATATAAGAATTCAGCGTAATTCTATCACATTTGTTCAACTTACGTCGCTCCTATTTCAGATAGCGTACTGGGCTAGGCGGCATCTTAAAGCGCGTGGAACGGCGAGTAAAATGCACTACTAAACTTCTATGATAGGGCAATCAGAGACCCAATTAGATCATTTTATATTTTGTTCAATATAAGATTTCAAGGAAATTCTATCACATTTGTTCAATTTACGTCGTTCCTATTTCAGATAGCGTACTGGGCTAGGCGGCATCTTTAAGCGCGTGGAATGGCGAGTAAAATGCACAACTAAACTTCTATGATAGGGCAATCAGAGACCCAATTAGATCATTTTATATTTTGTTCAATATAAGATTTCAGGGAAATTCTATCACATTTGTTCAATTTAGGTCGCTCATATTTCATATAGCGTATTGGGCTAAGCGGCATCACAAAGCGCATGAAATGAGGAGTGAAATGCACTATTAAACTTCTAGGGTAGGGCGAACAGAGACCCGATTAGATCATTTTACATTATGGTTAATATAAGAATTCAGTGTAATTCTATCACATTTGTTCAACTTACGCCGCTCCTGCTTGAGATAGCGTACTGGACTAGGCGGCAACTTAAAGCGCGTGGAATGGCGAGTAAAATGCAGTACTAAACTTCTATGATAGGGCAATCGGAGTCCCGATAAGATCATTTTATATTTTGTTTAATATAAGATTTCAGGGAAATTCTATCACATTTGTTCAATTTACGTCGCTCCTATTTCAGATAGCGTATTGGGCTAAGCGGCATCTCAAAGCGCATTAAATGTGGAATAAAATGCACTATTAAACTTCTAGGCTAGGGCAAACAGAGACCCGATTAGATCATTTTACATTAAGGTTAATATAAGAATTCAGGGAAATTCTATCACATTTGCTCAATTTACGTCGCTCCTATTTCAGATAGCGTATTGGGCTAAGCGGCATCTCAAAGCGCATGAAATGTCGAATAAAATGCACTATTAAACTTCTAGGCTAGGGCAAACAGAGCCCCGATTAGATCATTTTACATTAAGGTTAATATAAGAATTCAGGGAACTTCTATCACATTTGTTCAATTTACGTCGCTCCTATTTCAGATAGCGTATTGGGCTAAGCGGCATCTCACAGCGAATTACATGGCGAGCAAAATGCACTATTAAACTTCTAGGGTATGGCAAACAGAGACCCGATTATATGATTTTATATTGTGGTTAATTTAAGAATTCAACGAAATTCTATCACACTTGTTCAATTTACGTCGCTCCTATTTCAGATAGCGTATTGGGCTAAGCGGCATCTCAAAGCGCATGAAATGGCGAGTAAAATGCACTATTAAACTTCTAGGGTAAGGCAAACAGGGACCAGATTAGATCATTTTATATTACGGTTAATGTAATAATTCAGCGTAATTCTATCACATTTGTTAAACTTACGTCGCTCCTATTTCAGGTAGCGTACTGGGCTAGGCGGCATCTTAAAGCGCGTGGCAGGGCGAGTAAAATGCACTATTAAACTTCTAGGCTAGGGCGAACAGAGACCCGATTAGATCATTTTATATTATGGTTAATTTAAGAATTCAACGAAATTCTATCACACTTGTTCAATTTACGTCGCTCCTATTTCAGATAGCGTATTGGGCTAAGCGGCATCTCAAAGCGCATGAAATGGCGAGTAAAGTGCACTATTAAACTTCTAGGGTAAGGCAAACTGGGACCCGATTAGACCATTTTATATTACGGTTAATATAAGAATTCAGCGAAATTCTATCACATTTGTTCAATTTACGTCGCTCCTATTTCAGATAGCGTATTGGGCTAAGCGGAATCTCAAAGCGCATGAAATGAGGAGAGAAATACACTATTAAACTTCTAGGGTAGGGCGAACAGAGACCCGATTAGATCATTTTACATTAAGCATAATATAAGAATTCAGGGAAATTCTCTCACATTTGTTCAATTTACGTCTCTCCTATTTCAGATATCGTATTGGGCTAAGCGGAATCTCAAAGCGCATGAAATGACGAGTAAAATACACTATTAAACTTCTAGGGTAAAGCAAACAGAGACCCGATTAGATCATTTTATATTACGGATAATGTAAGAATTCAGCGTAATTCTATCACGTTTCTTCAACTTACGCCGCTCCTGCTTGAGATAGCGTACTGGAATAGGCGGCAACTCAAAGCGCGTGGAATGGCTAGTAAAATGCAGTACTAAACTTCTATGATAGGGCAATCAGAGACCCAATTAGATCATTTTATATTTTGTTCAATATAAGATTTCAGGGAAATTCTATCACATTTGTTCAATTTACGTCGGTCCTATTTCAGATAGCGTATTGGTCTACGCGGCATCTCAAAGCGCATGAAATGGCGAATAAAATGCACTACTAAACTTCTAGCCTAGGGCGAACAGAGACCCGATTAGATCATTTTATATTATGGTTAATTTAAGAATTCAGCGAAATTCTATCACATTTGTTCAATTTATGTCGCTCCTATTTCAGATAGCGTATTGGGCTAGGCGGCATCTCAAAGCGCATGAAATGGCGAGTAAAATGCACTATTAAGCTTCTAGGGTAAGGCAAACAGAGACCCGATTAGATCATATTACATTAAGGTTAATATAAGAATTCAGGGAAATTCTATCACATTTGTTCAATTTATGTCGCTCCCATTTCAGATAGCGTATTCGGCTAAGCGGCATATCAAAGCGCATGCAATGGCGAATAAAATGCACTATTAAACTTCTAGGCGAGGGCGAGCAGAGACCCGATTAGATCATTTTACATTATGGTTAATAAAAGAATTCAGCGAAATTCTATCACATTTGTTCAATTTACGTCGCTCCTATTTCAGATAGCGTACTGGGCTAGGCGGCATATTAAAGCGCGTGCAATGGCGAGTAAAATGCACTATTTAACTTCTATGATAGGGCAATCAGAGACCCGATTAGATCATTTTATATTATGGTTAATATAAGAATTCAGCGTAATGCTATCACATTCGTTCAACTTACGTCGCTCCTATTTCAGATAGCGTACCGTGCTAGGCGGCAGCTTACAGCCTGTGGAAGCGCGAGTAAAATGATCCACTAAACTTCTATGATAGGGCAATCAGAGTCCCGATTAGATCATTTTATATTTTGGTTATTATAAGAATTCAGCGAAATTCTATCACATTTGTTCAATTTACGTCGCTCCTATTTCAGATAGCGTATTGGGCTAAGCGGCATCTCAAAGCGCATGATATGACGAGTGAAATGCACTATTAAACTTCCAGGGTAGGGCGAACAGAGACCCGATTAGATCATTTTACATTAAGGTTAATATAAGAATTCAGGGAAATTCTATCACATTTGTTCAATTTATGTCGCTCCCATTTCAGACAGCGTATTGGGCTAAACGGCATCTCAAAGCGCATGAAATCACGAGTGAAAGGCACTATTAAACTTCTAGGGTAGGGCGAACAGAGAACCGATTAGATCATTTTACATTAAGGTTAATATGAGAATTCAGGGAAATTCTATCACATTTGTACAACTTACGTCGCTCCTATTTCGGATAGCGTACTGGGCTAGGCGGCATGTCAAAGCGCATGAAATGACGAGTGAAATGCACTATTAAACGTCTATGATAGGGCAAACAGAGACCCGATTAGATCATTTTATATTATGGTTAATTTAAGAATTCAGCGAAATTCTATCACACTTGTTCAATTTACGTCGCTCCTATTTCAGATAGCGTATTGGGCTAAGCGGCATCTCAATGCGCATGAAATGGCGAGTAAAATGCACTACTAAACTTCTATGATAGGGCGATGAGAGTCCCGATTAGATCATTTTATATTTTGTTTACTATAACATTTCAGGGAAATTCTATCACATTTGTTCAATTTACGTCGCTCCTATTTCAGACAGCGTATTGGGCTAAGCGGCAGCTGAAAGCGCATGAAATGACGAGTGAAATGCACTATTAAACTTCTAGGGTAGGGCGAACAAAGACCCGATTTGATCATTTTACATTAAGGTTAAAATAAGAATTCAGCGAAATTCTTTCACATTTGTTCAATTTGCGTCGCTCCTATTTCAGATAGCGTATTGGGCTAAGCGGCATCTCAAAGCGCAAGAAATGGCGAGTAAAATGCACTATTAAACTTCTAGGGTAGGGCAAACAGAGACCCGATAAGATCATTTTACATTAAGGTTAATATAAGTATTCAGGGAAATTCTATCACAGTTGTTCAATTTACGTCGCTCCTATTTCAGATAGCGTATTGGGCTAAGCAGCATCTCAAAGCGCATGAAATGGCGAGTAAAATGCACTGTTAAACTTCTAGGGTAGGGCAAACAGAGACCCGATTAGATCATTTCATATTATGGTTTATTTAAGAATTCAGAAAAATTCTATCACATTTGTTCAATTTACGTCGCTCCTATTTCAGATAGCTTATTGGGCTAAGCGGCATCTCAAAGCGCATGAAATGACGAGTGAAATGCACTATTAAACTTCTAGGCTAGGCCGAACAGAGACCCGATTAGATCATTTTACATTAAGGTTAATATAAGCATTCAGGGAAATTCTATCACATTTGTTCAATTTACTTCTCTCCTATTTCAGATAGCGTATTGGGCTAAGCGCCATCTCAAAGCGCATGAAATGGCGAGTAAAATGCACTATTAAACTTCTAGGGTAGGGCAAGCAGAGACCCGATTAGATCATTTTATATTATGGTTAATTTAAGAATTCAGCCAAATTCTATCACATTTGTTCAATTTACGTCGATCCTATTGCAGATAGCGTATTGGGCTAAGCGGCATCTCAAAGCGCATGAAATGGCGAGTAAAATGCACTATTAAACTTCTAGGGTGGGTCGCACAAAGACCCGATGAGATCATTTTACATTAAGGTTAATTTAAGAATTCAGCCAAATTCTATCACATTTGTTCAATTTACGTCGTTCCTATTTCAGCTAGCGTACTGGGCTAGGCGGCATCTTAAAGCGCGTGGAACGGCGAGTAAAATGCACTATTAAACTTCTATGATAGGGCAATCAGAGACCCGATTCCATCATTTTATATTTTGGTTAATATAAGAATGCAGCGAAATTCTGTCACATTTGTTCAATTTGCATCGCTCCTATTTGAGACAGCGTATTGGGCTAAGCGGCATCTCAAAGCGCATGAAATGACGAGTGAAATGCACTATTAAACTTCTAGGGCAGGGCGAACCAAGACCCGATTAGATCATTTTACATTAAGGTTAATATAAGAATTCAGCGAAATTCTATCACATTTGTTCAATTTACGTCGCTCCTATTTCAGATAGCGTATTGTGCTAAGCTGCATCTCAAAGCGCAAGAAATGGCGAGTAAACTGCACTATTAAACTTCTAGGGTAGGGCAAACAGAGACCCGATTAGATCATTTCATATTATGGTTAATTTAAGAATTCAGCGAAATTCTGTCACATTTGTTCAATTTGCATCGCTCCTATTTGAGACAGCGTATTGGGCTAAGCGGCATCTCAAAGCGCATGAAATGACGAGTGAAATGCACTATTAAACTTCTAGGGCAGGGCGAACAAAGACCCGATTAGATCATTTTACATTAAGGTTAATATAAGAATTCAGCGAAATTCTATCACATTTGTTCAATTTACGTCGCTCCTATTTCAGATAGCGTATTGTGCTAAGCTGCATCTCAAAGCGCAAGAAATGGCGAGTAAACTGCACTATTAAACTTCTAGGGTAGGGCAAACAGAGACCCGATTAGATCATTTTATATTATGGTTAATTTAACAACTCAGCGAAATTCTATCACATTTGTTCAATTTACGCCACGCCTATTTCAGATAGCGGATTGGGCTAAGCGGCATCTCAAAGCGCATGAAATGGCGAGTAAAATGCACTATTAAACTTCTAGGATAAGGCAAACAGAGACCCGATTAGATCATTTTATATTACGGTTGATATAAGAATTCAGCGTAATTCTATCACATTTGTTCAATTTACGTCGCTGATATTTCAGATAGCGTATTGGGCTAAGCGGCATCTCAAAGCGCAAGAAATGGCGAGTAAAATGCACTGTTAAACTTCTAGGGTAGGGCAAACAGAGACCCGATTAGATCATTTCATATTATGGATTATTTAAGAATTCAGAAAAATTCTATCACATTTGTTCAATTTACGTCGCTCCTATTTCAGATAGCTCATTGGGCTAAGCGCGATCTCAAAGCGCATGAAATGACGAGTGAAATGCACTAGTAATCTTCTAGGGTAGGGCGAACAGAAACCCGATTAGATCATTTTACATTAAGGTTAATATAAGAATTCAGCGAGATTCTCTCACATTTGTTCAATTTACGTCGCTGATATTTCAGATAGCGTATTGGGCTAAGCGGCATCTTAAAGCGCAAGAAATGGCGAGTAAAATGCACTATTAAACTTCTAGGGTAGGGCAAACAGAGACCCGATTAGATCATTTTATATTACGGTTAATATAAAACTTCAGCGTAATTCTATCACATTTGTTCAATTTACGTCGCTCCTATTTCAGGTAGCGTATAGGGCTAAGCGGCATCTCAAAGCGCATGAAATCGCGAGTAAAATGCACTATTAAACTTCCAGGGTAGGGCAAACAGAGACCCGATTACATGATTTTATATTATGGTTAATTTAAGAATGCAGCGAAATTCTATCACATTTGTTCAATTTACGTCGCTCCTATTGCAGATAGCGTATTGGGCTAAGCGGCACCTCAAAGCGCATGAAATG
The DNA here is from genome assembly GCA_916610135.2 of Macropis europaea. Taxonomy (NCBI): domain Eukaryota; kingdom Metazoa; phylum Arthropoda; class Insecta; order Hymenoptera; family Melittidae; genus Macropis; species Macropis europaea. Next base: position 128,861 of record CAKAJE020002095.1, read on the forward strand.
GCGAGTAAAATGCACTGTTAAACTTCTAGGGTATGGCAAACAGAGACCCGATTAGATCATTTTATATTACGGTTAATATAAGAATTCAGCGTAATTCTATCGCATTTGTTCAACATACGTCGCTCCTATTTCAGATAGTGTACTGGGCTAGGCGGCATCTTAAAGCGCGTGGAAGGGCGAGTAAATTGCACTACTAAACTGCTATGATAGGGCAATCAGAGTCCCGTTTAGATCATTTTATATTTTGGTTAATATAAGAATTCAGCGAAATTCTATCACATTTGTTCAATTTACGTCGCTCCTATTTCAGATAGCGTATTGGGCTAAGCGGCATCTCAAAGCGCATGAAATCGCGAGTAAAATGCACTATTAAACTTCTACGGTAGGGCATCAGAGACCCGATTAGATCATTTTATACTATGGTTAATTTAAGAATTCAGCGAAATTCTATCACATTTGTTCAATTTACGTCGCTCCTATTTCAGATTGCTTATTGGGCTAAGCGGCATCTCAAAGCGCATGAAATGGCGAGGAAAATGCACTCTTAAACTTCTAGGGTAAGGCAAACAGAGACCCGATTAGATCATTTTATATTACAGTTAATATAAGAATTCAGCGTAATTCTTTCACATTTGTTCAACTTACGTCGCTCCTATTACAGATAGCGTACTGGGCTAGGCGGCATCTTAAAGCGCGTGGAAAGGCAAGTAAAATACACTACTAAACATCTATGATAGGGCAATCAGAGACCCGACTAGATCATTTTATATTTTGTTTAATATAAGATTTCAGGGAAATTCTATCATATTTGTTCAATTTACGTCGCTCCTATTTCAGATAGCGTATTGGGCTAAGCGGCATATCAAAGCGCATGAAATCGCGAGTAAAATGCACTATTAAACTTCTACGGTAGGGAATCAGAGACCCGATTAGATCATTTTATACTATGGTTAATTTAAGAATTCAGCGAAATTCTATCACATTTGTTCAATTTACGTCGCTCCTATTTCAGATTGCTTATTGGGCTAAGCGGCATCTCAAAGCGCATGAAATGGCGAGGAAAATGCACTCTTAAACTTCTAGGGTAAGGCAAACAGAGACCCGATTAGATCATTTTATATTACAGTTAATATAAGAATTCAGCGTAATTCTTTCACATTTGTTCAACTTACGTCGCTCCTATTTCAGATAGCGTACTGGGCTGGGCGGCATCTTAAAGCGCGTGGAAAGGCGAGTAAAATACACTACTAAACATCTATGATAGGGCAATCAGAGACCTGATTAGATCATTTTATATTATGTTTAATATAAGATTTCAGGGAAATTCTATCATATTTGTTCAATTTACGTCGCTCCTATTTCAGATAGCGTATTGGGCTAAGCGGCATCTCAAAGCGCATGAAATGGCGAGTCAAATGCACTATTAAACTTCTAGGGTAATGCAAACAGAGACCCGATTAGATCATTTTATATTTTGGTTAATATAAGGATTCTGCGAAATTCTACCACATTTGTTCAATTTACGTCGCACCCATTTCAGATAGCTTATTGGGCTATCCGGCATCTCAAAGGGCCTAAAATGACGAACAAAATGAACTATTAAGCTTCTACGCTAGGGCGAACAGCGACCCGATTAGATCATTTAACATTATGGTTAATAAAAGGATTCAGCGAAATTCTATCACATTTGTTCAATTTACGTCGCTCCTATTTCAGATAGCGTATTGGGCTAGGCGGCATCTGAAAGCGCGTTGAATGGCGAGTAGAATGCACTATTAACCTTTTATGATAGGGCGATCAGAGACCCGACAAGATCATTTTATATTTTGTTTAATATAAGATTTCAAGGAAATTCTATCACATTTGTTCAATTTACGTCGCTCCTATTTCAGATAGCGTATTACCTAAGCGGCATCTCAAAGCGCATGCAATGGCGAATAAAATGCACTATTAAACTTCTAGGCTAGGGCGAGCAGAGACCCGATTAGATCATTTCATATTATGGTTAATTTAAGAATTCAGCGAAATTCTGTCACATTTGTTCAATTTACGTCGCTCCTATTTCAGATAGCGTACTGGGCTGGGCGGCATCTGAAAGCGCGTGGAATGGCGAGTAAAATGCACTATTAAACTTCTATGATAGGGCAATCAGAGACCCGATTAGATCATTTTATATTTTGGTGAATATAAGAATTCAGCGAAATTCTATCACATTTGTTCAATTTACGTCGCTCCTATTTCAGATAGCGCATTGGGCTAAGCGGCACCTCAAAGCGCATGAAATGGCGAGTAAAATGCACTGTTAAACTTCTAGGGTATGGCAAACAGAGACCCGATTAGATCATTTTATATTACGGTTAATATAAGAATTCAGCGTAATTCTATCGCATTTGTTCAACATACGTCGCTCCTATTTCAGATAGTGTACTGGGCTAGGCGGCATCTTAAAGCGCGTGGAAGGGCGAGTAAATTGCACTACTAAACTGCTATGATTGGGCAATCAGAGTCCCGTTTAGATCATTTTATATTTTGGTTAATATAAGAATTCAGCGAAATTCTATCACATTTGTTCAATTTACGTCGCTCCTATTTCAGATAGCGTATTGGGCTAAGCGGCATCTCAAAGCGCATGAAATCGCGAGTAAAATGCACTATTAAACTTCTACGGTAGGGCATCAGAGACCCGATTAGATCATTTTATACTATGGTTAATTTAAGAATTCAGCGAAATTCTATCACATTTGTTCAATTTACGTCGCTCCTATTTCAGATTGCTTATTGGGCTAAGCGGCATCTCAAAGCGCATGAAATGGCGAGGAAAATGCACTCTTAAACTTCTAGGGTAAGGCAAACAGAGACCCGATTACATCATTTTATATTACAGTTAATATAAGAATTCAGCGTAATTCTTTCACATTTGTTCAACTTACGTCGCTCCTATTTCAGATAGCGTACTGGGCTAGGCGGCATCTTAAAGCGCGTGGAAAGGCAAGTAAAATACACTACTAAACATCTATGATAGGGCAATCAGAGACCCGACTAGATCATTTTATATTTTGTTTAATATAAGATTTCAGGGAAATTCTATCATATTTGTTCAATTTACGTCGCTCCTATTTCAGATAGCGTATTGGGCTAAGCGGCATATCAAAGCGCATGAAATCGCGAGTAAAATGCACTATTAAACTTCTACGGTAGGGAATCAGAGACCCGATTAGATCATTTTATATTATGGTTAATTTAAGAATTCAGCGAAATTCTATCACATTTGTTCAATTTACGTCGCTCCTATTTCAGATTGCTTATTGGGCTAAGCGGCATCTCAAAGCGCATGAAATGGCGAGTAAAATGCACTATTAAACTTCTAGGGTAAGGCAAACAGAGACCCGATTAGATCATTTTATATTACGGTTAATATAAGAATTCAGCGTAATTCTTTCACATTTGTTCAACTTACGTCGCTCCTATTTCAGATAGCGTACTGGGCTGGGCGGCATCTTAAAGCGCGTGGAAAGGCGAGTAAAATACACTACTAAACATCTATGATAGGGCAATCAGAGACCTGATTAGATCATTTTATATTATGTTTAATATAAGATTTCAGGGAAATTCTATCATATTTGTTCAATTTACGTCGCTCCTATTTCAGATAGCGTATTGGGCTAAGCGGCATCTCAAAGCGCATGAAATGGCGAGTCAAATGCACTATTAAACTTCTAGGGTAATGCAAACAGAGACCCGATTAGATCATTTTATATTTTGGTTAATATAAGGATTCTGCGAAATTCTACCACATTTGTTCAATTTACGTCGCACCCATTTCAGATAGCTTATTGGGCTATCCGGCATCTCAAAGGGCCTAAAATGACGGACAAAATGAACTATTAAGCTTCTACGCTAGGGCGAACAGCGACCCGATTAGATCATTTAACATTATGGTTAATAAAAGGATTCAGCGAAATTCTATCACATTTGTTCAATTTACGTCGCTCCTATTTCAGATAGCGTATTGGGCTAGGCGGCATCTGAAAGCGCGTTGAATGGCGAGTAGAATGCACTATTAACCTTTTATGATAGGGCGATCAGAGACCCGACAAGATCATTTTATATTTTGTTTAATATAAGATTTCAAGGAAATTCTATCACATTTGTTCAATTTACGTCGCTCCTATTTCAGATAGCGTATTACCTAAGCGGCATCTCAAAGCGCATGCAATGGCGAATAAAATGCACTATTAAACTTCTATGCTAGGGCGAGCAGAGACCCGATTAGATCATTTCATATTATGGTTAATTTAAGAATTCAGCGAAATTCTGTCACATTTGTTCAATTTACGTCGCTCCTATTTCAGATAGCGTACTGGGCTGGGCGGCATCTGAAAGCGCGTGGAATGGCGAGTAAAATGCACTATTAAACTTCTATGATAGGGCAATCAGAGACCCGATTAGATCATTTTATATTTTGGTGAATATAAGAATTCAGCGAAATTCTATCACATTTGTTCAATTTACGTCGCTCCTATTTCAGATAGCGCATTGGGCTAAGGGGCATCTCAAAGCGTATGAAATGGCGAACAAAATGCACTATTAAAGTTCTATGATAGGGCAATCAGAGATACGATTAGATCATTTTACATTATGGTTAATAAAAGAATTCAGCGAAATTCTATCACATTTGTTCAATTTACGTCGCTCCTATTTCAGATAGCGTATTGGGCTAAGCGGCATCTCAAAGCGCATGATATGTCTAATAAAATGCACTATTAAACTTCTAGGCTAGGGCAAACAGAGACCCGATTAGATCATTTTACATTAAGGTTAATATAAGAATTCAGGGAAATTCTATCACATTTGTTCAATTTAGGTGGCTCCTATTTCAGATAGCGTATTGGGCTATGCGGCATCTCAAAGCGCATGAAATGGCGAGTGAAGTGCACTGTTAAACTTCGAGGGTAAGGGAAAGAGAGACCCGATTAGATCATTTTATATTACGGTTAATATAAGAATTAAGCGTAATTCTATCACATTTGTTGAATTTTCGTCACTCCTATTTCAGATAGCCTACTAGGCTAGCCTGCATCTCAAAGCGCGTGGAATAGCGAGTAAAATGCACTATTAGCCTTCTATGATAGGGCAATCAGAGACCCGATTAAATCATTTTATATTTTGGTTAATATAAGAATTCAGCGAAATCCTATCACGTTTGTTCAATTTACGTCGCTCCTATTTCAGATAGCGTATTGGGCTAAGCGGCATCTCAAAGCGCATGAAATGGCGAATAAAATGCACTATTAAACTTCTCGGCTAGGGCGAACAGAAACCCGATTAGATCATTTTATATTATGGTTAATTTAAGGATTCAGCAAAATTCTATCACATTTGTTCAATTTACGTCGCTCCTATTTCAGATAGCGTACTGGGCTAGGCGGCAACATAAAGCGCGCGGAATGGCGAGTACAATGCACTATAAAACTTCTATGATAGGGCAATCAGTGACCCGATTAGATCATTTTATATTATAGTGAATTTAAGAATTCAGCGAAATTCTATCACATTTGTTCAATTTACGTCGCTCCTATTTCAGATAGCGTATTTGGATAAGCGGCATCTCAAAGCGCACGAAATGGCGAGTAAAATGCAATACTAAACTTCTAGGATAAGGCAAACAGAGATCCGATTAGATCATTTTACATTAAGGTTAATATAAGAATTCAGCGAAATTCTATCACATTTGTTCAATTTACGTCGCTCATATTTCAGATAGCGTATTGGGCTAAGCGGCATCTCAAAGCGCATGAAATGGCGAGTAAAATGCGCTACTAACCTTCTATGATAGGGCAATCAGAGACCCGATTAGATCATTTTATATTTTGTTTAATATAAGATTTCAGGGAAATTCTATCACATTTGTTCAATTTACGTCGCTCCTATTTCAGATAGCGTATTGGGCTAAGCGGCATCTCAAAGCGCATGAAATGGCGAATAAAATGCACTATTAAACTTCTCGGCTAGGGCGAACAGAAACCCGATTAGATCATTTTATATTATGGTTAATTTAAGGATTCAGCAAAATTCTATCACATTTGTTCAATTTACGTCGCTCCTATTTCAGATAGCGTACTGGGCTAGGCGGCAACATAAAGCGCGCGGAATGGCGAGTACAATGCACTATAAAACTTCTATGATAGGGCAATCAGTGACCCGATTAGATCATTTTATATTATAGTGAATTTAAGAATTCAGCGAAATTCTATCACATTTGTTCAATTTACGTCGCTCCTATTTCAGATAGCGTATTTGGATAAGCGGCATCTCAAAGCGCATGAAATGGCGAGTAAAATGCAATACTAAACTTCTAGGATAAGGCAAACAGAGACCCGATTAGATCATTTTACATTAAGGTTAATATAAGAATTCAGCGAAATTCTATCACATTTGTTCAATTTACGTCGCTCATATTTCAGATAGCGTATTGGGCTAAGCGGCATCTCAAAGCGCATGAAATGGCGAGTAAAATGCGCTACTAACCTTCTATGATAGGGCAATCAGAGACCCGATTAGATCATTTTATATTTTGTTTAATATAAGATTTCAGGGAAATTCTATCACATTTGTTCAATTTACGTCGCTCCTATTTCAGATAGCGTATTGGGTTAAGCGGCATCTCAAAGCGCATGAAATGGCGAATAAAATGCACTATTAAACTTCTCGGCTAGGGCGAACAGAAACCCGATTAGATCATTTTATATTATGGTTAATTTAAGAATTCAGGGCAATTCTATCACATTTGTTCAATTTACGTCGCTCCTATTTCAGATAGCGTACTGGGCTAGGCGGCATCTTAAAGCGCGTGGAATGGCGAGTAAAATGCACTATGAAACTTCTATGATAGGGCAATAAGAGACCCGATTAGATCATTTTGTATTTTGGTTAATTTAAGGATTCAGCGAAATTCTATCACATTTGTTCAATTTACGTCGCTCCTATTTCAGATAGCTTATTGGGCTAAGCGGAATCTCAAAGCGCATGAAATGAGGAGAGAAATGCACTATTAAACTTCTAGGGTAGGGCGAACAGAGACCCGATTAGGATCATTTTACATTAAGGATAATATAAGTATTCAGGGAAATTCTCTCACATTTGTTCAATTTACGTCTCTCCTATTTCAGATAGCGTATTGGGCTAAGCGGAATCTCAAAGCGCATGAAATGACGAGTAAAATACACTATTAAACTTCTAGGGTAAAGCAAACAGAGACCCGATTAGATCATTTTATATTACGGATAATATAAGAATTCAGCGTAATCCTATCACGTTTCTTCAACTTACGCCGCTCCTGCTTGAGATAGCGTACTGGACTAGGCGGCAACTTAAAGCGCGTGGAATGGCGAGTAAAATGCAGTACTAAACTTCTATCATAGGGCAATCGGTGACCCGATTAGATCATTTTATATTTTGTTTAATATAAGATTTCAGGGATATTCTATCACATTTGTTCAATTTACGTCGCTCCTATTTCAGATAGCGTATTGGGCTAAGCGGCATCTCAAAGCGCATGATATTTCTAATAAAATGCACTATTAAACTTCTTGGCTAGGGCAAACAGAGACCCGATTAGATCATTTTACATTAAGGTTAATATAAGAATTCAGGGAAATTCTATCACATTTGTTCAATTTAGGTGGCTCCTATTTCAGATAGCGTATTGGGCTATGCGGCATCTCAAAGCGCATGAAATGGCGAGGAAAATGCACTATTAAACTTCTAGGGAAGAGCAAACAGAGACCCGATTAGTTCATTTTATATTATAGCGAATTTAAGAATTCAGCGAAATTCTATCACATTTGTTCAACTTACGTCGCTCCTATTTCAGATAGCGTATTGGGCTAAGCGGCATCTCAAAGCGTATGAAATGGCGAATAAAATGCACTATTTAACTTCTCGGCTAGAGCGAACAGGGACCCGATTAGATCATTTTACATTATGGTTAATAAAGGAATTCAGCGAAATTCTATCACATTTGTTCAACTTACGTCGCTCCTATTTCAGATAGCGTAGTGGGCTAAGCGGAATATCAAAGCGCATGAAATGACGAGTAAAATGCACCATTAAACTTCTAGGGTAAAGCAAACAGAGACCCGATTAGATCAGTTTATATTACGGTTAATATAAGAATACAGCGTAATTCTATCACATTCGTTCAACCTACGTCGCTCCTATTTCAGATAGCGTATTGGGATAAGCGGCATCTCAAAGCGCATGAAATGACGAGTGAAGTGCACTATTAAACTTCTAGGGTAAGGGAAAGAGAGACCCGATTAGATCATTTTATATTATGGTTAATATAAGAATTAAGCGTAATTCTATCACATTTGTTCAATTTACGTCAATCCTATTTCAGATAGCCTACTGGGCTAGCCGGCATCTTAAAGCGCGTGGAATAGCGAGTAAAATGCACTATTAGCCTTCTATGATAGGGCAATCAGAGACCCGATTAGATCATTTATATTTTGGTTAATATAAGAATTCAGCGAAATCCAATCACATTTGTTCAATTTACGTCGCTCCTATTTCAGATAGCGGATTGGGTTAAGCGGCATCTCAAAGCGCATGAAATTACGAGTGAAATGCACTATTAAACTTCTGGGGTAGGACAAACAGAGACCAGATTAGATCATTTTACATTATGGTTAATAAAAGAATTCAGTGAAATTCTATCACATTTGTGCAATTTACGTCGCTCCTATTTCAGATAGCGTACTGGGCTAGGCGGCATCTTAAAACGCGTGGAATGGAGAGTAAAATGCACTATTAAACTTCTATGATAGGGCAATCAGTGACCCGATTAGATCATTTTATATTTTGGTCAATATATGAATTCAGCGAAATTCTATCACATTTGTTCAATTTACGTCGCTCCTATTTCAGATAGCGTATTGGGCTAAGCGGCATCTCAAAGCGTATGAAATGGCGAACAAAATGCACTATTAAAGTTCTATGATAGGGCAATCAGAGACACGATTAGATCATTTTACATTATGGTTAATAAAAGAATTCAGCGAAATTCTATCACATTTGTTCAATTTACATCGCTCCTATTTCAGATAGCTTATTGGGCTAAGCGGCATCTCAAAGCGCATAAAATGAGGAGTGAAAGGCACTATTAAACTTCTAGGGTAGGGCGAACAGAGACCCGATTAGATCATTTTACATTAAGGTTAATATAAGAATTCAGGGAAATTCTATCACATTTGTTCAATTTACATCTCTCCTACTTCAGATAGCGTATTGGGCTAGGCGGCATCTCAAAGCGCATGAAATGTCGAGTAAGATGTACTATTAAACTTCTAGGATAAGGCAAACAGAGAACCGATTAGATCATTTTATATTACGGATAATATAAGAATTCAGTGTAATTCTATCACATTTGTTCAACTTACGCCGCTCCTGCTTGAGATAGCGTACTGGACTAGGCGGCAACTTAAAGCTCGTGGAATGGCGAGTAAAATGCAGTACTAAACTTCTATGATTGGGCAATCGGAGTCCCGATTAGATCATTTTATATTTTGTTTAATATAAGATTTCAGGGAAATTCTATCACATTTGTTCAATTTACGTCGCTCATATTTCAGATAGCGTATTGGGCTAAGCGGCATCTCAAAGCGCATGAAATGGCGAGCAAAATCCACTATTAAACTTATAGGGTATGGCAAACAGAGACCCGATTAGATCATTTTATATTATGGTTAATTTAGGAATTCAGCAAAATTCTATCACATTTGTTCAATTTACGTCGTTCCTATTTCAGATAGCGTACTGGGCTAGGCGGCATCTTAAAGCGCGTGGAATGGCGAGTAAAATGCACTATGAAACTTCTATGATAGGGCAATAAGAGACCCGATTAGATCATTTTATAATTTGGTTAATATAAGAATTCAGCGAAATTCTATCACATTTGTTCAATTTACGTCGCTCCTATTTCAGATAGCGTAGTGGGCTAAGCGGAATATCAAAGCGCATGAAATGACGAGTAAAATGCACTGTTAAACTTCTAGGGTAAAGCAAACAGAGACCCGATTAGATCATTTTATATTACGGTTAATATAAGAATACAGCGTGATTCTATCACATTTGTTCAATTTACGTCGCTCCTAGTTCAGATAGCGTATTGGGCGTAGCGGAATCTCAAAGCGCATGAAATGAGGAGTGAAATGCACTATTAAACTTCTAGGGTAGGGCGAACAGAGACCCGATTAGATCATTTTACATTAAGGTTAATATAAGAATTCAGCGAAATTCAATCACATTTGTTCAATTTACGTCAATCCTATTTCAGATAGCCTACTGGGCTAGACGGCATCTTAAAGCGCGTGGAATAGCGAGTAAAATTCACTATTAGCCTTCTATGATAGGGCAATCAGAGACCCGATTAGATCATTTATATTTTGGTTAATATAAGAATTCAGCGAAATCCTATCACATTTGTTCAATTTACGTCGCTCCTATTTTAGATAGCGTATTGGGCCAAGCGCCATCTCAAAGCGCATGAAATCGCGAATGAAATGCACTATTAAACTTCTCGGCTAGGGCAATCAGAGACCCGATTAGATCATTTTATATTTTGGTTAATATAAGAATTCAGCGAAATCCAATCACATTTGTTCAATTTACGTCGCTCCTATTCCAGATAGCGGATTGGGTTAAGCGGCATCTCAAAGCGCATGAAATTACGAGTGAAATGCACTATTAAACTTCTGGGGTAGGACAAACAGAGACCCGATTAGATCATTTTATATTATGGTTAATTTAAGAATTCAGCAAAATTCTATCCCATTTGTTCAATTTACGTCGCTCCTATTTCAGATAGCGTATTGGGCTACGCGGCATCTCAAAGCGCATGAAATGGCGAATACAAGGCACTATTAAACTTCTAGGCTAGGGCGAACAGAGACCCGATTAGATCATTTTACATTATGGTTAATAAAAGAATTCAGTGAAATTCTATCACATTTGTTCAACTTACGTCGCTCCTATTTCAGATAGCGTATTGGGCTATGCGGCATCTCAAAGCGCATGAAATGGCGAGGAAAATGCACTGGTAAACTTCTAGGGTAAGGCAAACAGGGACCCGATTAGATCATTTTATATTACGGTTAACATAACAATTCAGCGTAATTCTATGACATTTGTTAAACTTACGTCGCTCCTATTTCAGATAGCGTACTGGGCTAGGCGGCATCTTAAAGCGCGTGGAATGGCGAGTAAAATGCACTATGAAACTTCTATGATAGGGCAATAAGAGACGCGATTAGATCATTTTATATTTTGGTTAATTTAAGGATTCAGCGAAATTCTATCACATTTGTTCAATTTACGTCGCTCCTATTTCAGATAGCTTATTGGGCTAAGCGGCATCTCAAAGCGCATGAAATGAGGAGTGAGATGCACTATTAAACTTCTAGGGTAGGGCGAACAGAGACCCGATTAGGTCATTTTACATTAAGGTTAATATAAGAATTCAGGGAAATTCTATCACATTTGTTCAATTTACGTCTCTCCTATTTCAGATAGCGTATTGGGCTAGGCGGCATCTCAAAGCGCATGAAATGTCGAGTAAGATGTACTACTAAACTTCTAGGATAAGGCAAACAGAGAACCGATTAGATCATTTTATATTACGGATTATATAAGAATTCAGCGTAATTCTATCACATTTGTTCAACTTACGCCGCTCCTGCTTGAGATAGCGTACTGGACTAGGCGGCATCTTAAAGCGCGTTCAATGGCGAGTAAAATGCAGTACTAAACTTCTATGATAGGGCAATCGGAGTCCCGATTAGATCATTTTATATTTTGTTTAATATAAGATTTCAGGGAAATTCTATCACATTTGTTCAATTTACGTCGCTCCTATTTCAGATAGCGTATTGGCCTAAGCGGCATCTCAAAGCGCATGAAATGTCGAATAAAATGCACTATTAAACTTCTAGGCTAGGGCAAACAGAGACCCGATTAGATCATTTTACATTAAGGTTAATATAAGAATTCAGGGAACTTCTATCACATTTGTTCAATTTACGTCGCTCCTATTTCAGATAGCGTATTGGGCTAAGCGGCATCTCAAAGCGCATTAAATGGCGAGCAAAATGCACTATTAAGCTTCTAGGCTAGGGCAAACAGAGACCCGATTAGATCATTTTACATTAAGGTTAATATAAGATTTCAGGGAAATTCTATCACATTTGTTCAATTTACGTCGCTCCTATTTCAGATAGCGTATTGGCCTAAGCGGCATCTCAAAGCGCATGAAATGTCGAATAAAATGCACTATTAAACTTCTAGGCTAGGGCAAACAGAGACCCGATTAGATCATTTTATATTATGGTTAATTTAAGAATTCAACGAAATTCTATCACATTTGTTAAACTTACGTCGCTCGTATTTCAGATAGCGTACTGGGCTAGGCGGCATCTTAAAGCGCGTGGCAGGGCGAGCAAAATGCACTATTAAACTTCTAGGCTAGGGCGAACAGAGACCCGATTAGATCATTTTATATTATGGTTAATTTAAGAATTCAATGAAATTCTATCACACTTGTTCAATTTACGTCGCTCCTATTTCAGATAGCGTATTGGGCTTAGCGGAATCTCAAAGCGCATGAAATGGCGAGTAAAGTGCACTATTAAACTTCTAGGGTAAGGCAAACAGGGACCCGATTAGATCATCTTATATTACGGTTAATATAAGAATTCAGCGTAATTCTATCACATTTGTTAAACTTACGTCGCTCCTATTTCAGATAGCGTACTGGGCTAGGCGGCATCTTAAAGAGCGTGGCAGGGCGAGTAAAATGCACTATTAAACTTCTAGGCTAGGGCGAAAAGAGACCCGATTAGATCATTTTATATTATGGTTAATTTAAGAATTCAGCAAAATTCTATCACATCTGTTCAATTTACGTCGTTCCTATTTCAGATAGCGTACTGGGCTAGGCGGCATCTTAAAGCGCGTGGAATGGCGAGTAAAATGCACAATGAAACTTCTATGATAGGGCAATAAGAGACCCGATTCGATCATTTTATAATTTGGTTAATATAAGAATTCAGCGAAATTCTATCACATTTGTTCAATTTACGTCGCTCCTATTTCAGATAGCGTATTGGGCTAAGCGGCATCTCAAAGCGCATGAAATGTCTAATAAATTGCACTATTAAACTTCTAGGCTAGGGCAAACAGAGACCCGATTAGATCATTTTACATTAAGGTTAATATCAGAATTCAGGAAAAGTCTATCACATTTGTGCAATTTACGTCGCTCCTATTTCAGATCGCGTATTGGGCTCAGCTGCATCTCAAAGCTCATGAAATGGCGAGCAAAATGCACTATTAAACTTCTACGGTATGGCAAACAGAGACCCGATGCGATCATTTTATATTATGGTTAATTTAAAAATTCAACGAAATTCTATCACACTTGTTCAATTTACGTCGCTCCTATTTCAGATAGCGTATTGGGCTAAACGGCATCACAAAACACATGAAATGGCGAGTACAATGCACTATTAACCTTCTAGGGTAAGGCAAACAGGGACCCGATTAGTTCATTTTATATTACGGTTAATATAAGAATTCAGCGTAATCCTATCACATTTGTTCAACTTACGTCGCTCCTATTTCAGATAGCGTATTGGGCTATGCGGCATCTCAAAGCGCATGAAATGGCGAGGAAAATGCACTAGTAAACTTCTAGGGTAAGGCAAACAGGGACCCGATTAGATCATTTTATATTACGGTTAACATAACAATTGAGCGTAATTCTATCACATTTGTTAAACTTACGTCGCTCCTATTTCAGATAGCGTACTGGGCTAGGCGGCATCTTAAAGCGCGTGGAATGGCGAGTAAAATGCACTATGAAACTTCTATGATAGGGCAATAAGAGACGCGATTAGATCATTTTATATTTTGGTTAATTTAAGGATTCAGCGAAATTCTATCACATTTGTTCAATTTACGTCGCTCCTATTTCAGATAGCTTATTGGGCTAAGCGGCATCTCAAAGCGCATGAAATGAGGAGTGAAATGCACTATTAAACTTCTAGGGAGGGCGAACAGAGACCCGATTAGATCATTTTACATTAAGGTTAATATAAGAATTCAGGGAAATTCTATCACATTTGTTCAATTTACGTCGCTCCTATTTCAGATAGCGTACTGGGCTAGGCGGCATCTTTAAGCGCGTGGAATGGCGAGTAAAATGCACAACTAAACTTCTATGATAGGGCAATCAGAGACCCAATTAGATCATTTTATATTTTGTTCAATATAAGATTTCAGGGAAATTCTATCACATTTGTTCAATTTAGGTCGCTCATATTTCAGATAGCGTATTGGGCTAAGCGGCATCACAAAGCGCATGAAATGAGGAGTGAAATGCACTATTAAACTTCTAGGGTAGGGCGAACAGAGACCCGATTAGATCATTTTATATTACGGTTAATATAAGAATTCAGTGTAATTCTATCACATTTGTTCAACTTACGCCGCTCCTGCTTGAGATAGCGTACTGGACTAGGCGGCAACTTAAAGCGCGTGGAATGGCGAGTAAAATGCAGTACTAAACTTCTATGATAGGGCAATCGGAGTCCCGATAAGATCATTTTATATTTTGTTTAATATAAGATTTCAGGGAAATTCTATCACATTTGTTCAATTTACGTCGCTCCTATTTCAGATAGCGTATTGGGCTAAGCGGCATCTCAAAGCGCATGAAATGTCGAATAAAATGCACTCTTAAACTTCTAGGCTAGGGCAAACAGAGACCCGATTAGATCATTTTACATTAAGGTTAATATAAGAATTCAGGGAACTTCTATCACATTTGTTCAATTTACGTCGCTCCTATTTCAGATAGCGTATTGGGCTAAGCGGCATCTCAAAGCGCATTAAATGGCGAGCAAAATGCACTATTAAGCTTCTAGGGTATGGCAAAGAGAGACCCGATTAGATCATTTTATATTATGGTTAATTTAAGAATTCAACGAAATTCTATCACACTTGTACAATTTACGTCGCTCCTATTTCAGATAGCGTATTGGGCTAAGCGGCATCTCAAAGCGCATGAAATGGTGAGTAAACTGCACTATTAAACTTCTAGGGTAAGGCAAACAGGGACCCGATTAGATCATTTTATATTACGGTTAATATAAGAATTCAGCGTAATTCTATCACATTTGTTCAACTTACGTCGCTCCTATTTCAGATAGCGTACTGGGCTACGCGGCATCTTAAAGCGCGTGGCAGGGCGAGTAAAATGCACTATTAAACTTCTAGGCTAGGGCGAACAGAGACCCGATTAGATCATTTTATATTATGGTTAATTTAAGAATTCAAAGAAATTCTATCACACTTGTTCAATTTACGTCGCTCCTATTTCAGATAGCGTATTGGGCTAAGCGGCATCTCAAAGCGCATGAAATGGCGAGTAAAATGCACTATTAAACTTCTAGGGTAAGGCAAACAGGGACCCGATTAGATCATTTTATATTATGGTTAATATAAGAATTAAGCGTAATTCTATCACATTTGTTCAATTTACGTCACTCCTATTTCAGATAGCCTACTGGGCTAGCCGGCATTTTAAAGCGCGTGGAATAGCGAGTAAAATGCACTATTAGCCTTCTATGATAGGGCAATCAGAGACCCGATTAGATCATTTATATTTTGGTTAATATAAGAATTCAGCGAAATCCTATCACATTTGTTCAATTTACGTCGCTCCTATTTTAGATAACGTATTGGGCCAAGCGCCATCTCAAAGCGCATGAAATCGCGAATAAAATGCACTATTAAACTTCTCGGCTAGGGCAATCAGAGACCCGATTAGATCATTTTATATTTTCGTTAATATAAGAATTCAGCGAAATCCAATCACATTTGTTCAATTTACGTCGCTCCTATTCCAGATAGCGGATTGGGTTAAGCGGCATCTCAAAGCGCATGAAATTACGAGTGAAATGCGCTATTAAACTTCTAGGGTAGGGAAAACAGAGACCCGATTAGATCATTTTATATTACGGTTAATATAAGATTTCAGGGAAATTCTATCACATTTGTTGAATTTACGTCGCTCCTATTTCAGATGGCGTATTGGGCTAAGCGGCATCTCGAAGCGCATGAAATGGCGAGTGTAATGCACTATTAAACTTCTAGGATAAGGCAAACAGAGACCCGATTAGATCATTTTATATTACGGTTAATATAAGAATTCAGCGTAATTCTATCACATTTGTTAAACTTACGTCGCTCCTATTTCAGATAGCGTACTGGGCTACGCGGCATCTTAAAGCGCGTGGCAGGGCGAGTAAAATGCACTATTAAACTTCTAGGCTAGGGCGAACAGAGACCCGATTAGATCATTTTATATTATGGTTAATTTAAGAATTCAAAGAAATTCTATCACACTTGTTCAATTTACGTCGCTCCTATTTCAGATAGCGTATTGGGCTAAGCGGCATCTCAAAGCGCATGAAATGGCGAGTAAAATGCACTATTAAACTTCTAGGGTAAGGCAAACAGGGACCCGATTAGATCATTTTATATTATGGTTAATATAAGAATTAAGCGTAATTCTATCACATTTGTTCAATTTACGTCACTCCTATTTCAGATAGCCTACTGGGCTAGCCGGCATTTTAAAGCGCGTGGAATAGCGAGTAAAATGCACTGTTAGCCTTCTATGATAGGGCAATCAGAGACCCGATTAGATCATTTATATTTTGGTTAATATAAGAATTCAGCGAAATCCTATCACATTTGTTCAATTTACGTCGCTCCTATTTTAGATAACGTATTGGGCCAAGCGCCATCTCAAAGCGCATGAAATCGCGAATAAAATGCACTATTAAACTTCTCGGCTAGGGCAATCAGAGACCCGATTAGATCATTTTATATTTTCGTTAATATAAGAATTCAGCGAAATCCAATCACATTTGTTCAATTTACGTCGCTCCTATTCCAGATAGCGGATTGGGTTAAGCGGCATCTCAAAGCGCATGAAATTACGAGTGAAATGCGCTATTAAACTTCTAGGGTAGGGAAAACAGAGACCCGATTAGATCATTTTATATTACGGTTAATATAAGATTTCAGGGAAATTCTATCACATTTGTTCAATTTACGTCGCTCCTATTTCAGATGGCGTATTGGGCTAAGCGGCATCTCGAAGCGCATGAAATGGCGAGTGTAATGCACTATTAAACTTCTAGGATAAGGCAAACAGAGACCCGATTAGATCATTTTATATTACGGTTAATATAAGAATGCAGCGTAATTCTATCACATTTGTTCAATTTACGTCGCTTCTATTTCTGATAGCGTATTGGGCTATGCGGCATCTCAATACCCATGCTATGGCGAGTAAAATGCACTATTAAACTTCTAGGGTAGGGAAAACAGAGACCCGATTAGATCATTTTATATTACGGTTAATATAAGATTTCAGGGAAATTCTATCACATTTGTTCAATTTACATCGCTCCTATTTCAGATAGCGTATTGGGCTAAGCGGTATCTCAAAGCGCATGAAATGACGAGTAAAATGCACTATTAAACTTCTAGGGTAGAGCAAACAGAGACCCGATTAGTTCATTTTATATTATAGTGAATTTAAAAATTCAGCGAAATTCTCTCACATTTGTTCAAATAACGTCGATCCTATTTCAGACAGGGTATTGGGCTAATCGGCATCTCAAAGCGCATGAAATGGCGAGTAAAATGCACTATTAAACTTCTAGCATAAGGCAAACAGAGACCCGATTAGATCATTTTATATTTCGGTTAATATAAGAATTCAGCGTAATTCTATCACATTTGTTCAACTTACGTCGCTCCTATTTCAGATAGCGTAATGGGCTAGGCGGCATCTTAAAGCGCGTGGAATGGCGAGTAAAATGCACTACGGAACTTCTATGATAGGGCAATCAGAGACCCAATTAGATCACTTTATATTTTGGTTAATATAAGAATTCAGCGAAATTCTATCACATTTGTTCAATTTATGTAGCTCCTATTTCAGATAGCTTATTGGGCTAAGCGGCATCTCAAAGCGCATGAAATGGCGAGTGAAAGTCACTATTAAACTTCTAGGGTAGGGCGAACAGAGACTCGATTAGATCAGTTTACATTAATGTTAATATGAGAATTCAGCGAAATTCTATCACATTTGTTCAATTTACGTCGCTCCTATTTCAGATAGCTTATTGGGCTAAGCGGCATCTCAAAGCGCATGAAATGAGGAGTGAAATGCACTATTAAACTTCTAGGGAGGGCGAACAGAGACCCGATTAGATCATTTTACATTAAGGTTAATATAAGAATTCAGGGAAATTCTATCACATTTGTTCAATTTACGTCTCTCCTATTTCAGATAGCGTATTGGGCTAAGCGGCATCTCAAAGCGCATGAAATGTCGAGTAAGATGTACTACTAAACTTCTAGGATAAGGCAAACAGAGAACCGATTAGATCATTTTATATTACGGATTATATAAGAATTCAGCGTAATTCTATCACATTTGTTCAACTTACGCCGCTCCTGCTTGAGATAGCGTACTGGACTAGGCGGCATCTTAAAGCGCGTGGAATGGCGAGTAAAATGCAGTACTAAACTTCTATGATAGGGCAATCGGAGTCCCGATTAGGTCATTTTATATTTTGTTTAATATAAGATTTCAGGGAAATTCTATCACATTTGTTCAATTTACGTCGCTCCTATTTCAGATAGCGTATTTGCCTAAGCGGCATCTCAAAGCGCATGAAATGTCGAATAAAATGCACTATTAAACTTCTAGGCTAGGGCAAACAGAGACCCGATTAGATCATTTTACATTAAGGTTAATATAAGAATTCAGGGAACTTCTATCACATTTGTTCAATTTACGTCGCTCCTATTTCAGATAGCGTATTGGGCTAAGCGGCATCTCAAAGCGCATTAAATGGCGAGCAAAATGCACTATTAAGCTTCTAGGGTATGGCAAAGAGAGACCCGATTAGATCATTTTATATTATGGTTAATTTAAGAATTCAACGAAATTCTATCACACTTGTACAATTTACGTCGCTCCTATTTCAGATAGCGTATTGGGCTAAGCGGCATCTCAAAGCGCATGAAATGGCGAGTAAACTGCACTATTAAACTTCTAGGGTAAGGCAAACAGGGACCCGATTAGATCATTTTATATTACGGTTAATATAAGAATTCAGCGTAATTCTATCACATTTGTTCAACTTACGTCGCTCCTATTTCAGATAGCGTACTGGGCTACGCGGCATCTTAAAGCGCGTGGCAGGGCGAGTAAAATGCACTATTAAACTTCTAGGGTAGGGCGAACAGAGACCCGATTAGATCATTTTATATTATGGTTAATTTAAGAATTCAAAGAAATTCTATCACACTTGTTCAATTTACGTCGCTCCTATTTCAGATAGCGTATTGGGCTAAGCGGCATCTCAAAGCGCATGAAATGGCGAGTAAAATGCACTATTAAACTTCTAGGGTAAGGCAAACAGGGACCCGATTAGATCATTTTATATTATGGTTAATATAAGAATTAAGCGTAATTCTATCACATTTGTTCAATTTACGTCACTCCTATTTCAGATAGCCTACTGGGCTAGCCGGCATTTTAAAGCGCGTGGAATAGCGAGTAAAATGCACTATTAGCCTTCTATGATAGGGCAATCAGAGACCCGATTAGATCATTTATATTTTGGTTAATATAAGAATTCAGCGAAATCCTATCACATTTGTTCAATTTACGTCGCTCCTATTTTAGATAACGTATTGGGCCAAGCGCCATCTCAAAGCGCATGAAATCGCGAATAAAATGCACTATTAAACTTCTCGGCTAGGGCAATCAGAGACCCGATTAGATCATTTTATATTTTCGTTAATATAAGAATTCAGCGAAATCCAATCACATTTGTTCAATTTACGTCGCTCCTATTCCAGATAGCGGATTGGGTTAAGCGGCATCTCAAAGCGCATGAAATTACGAGTGAAATGCGCTATTAAACTTCTAGGGTAGGGAAAACAGAGACCCGATTAGATCATTTTATATTACGGTTAATATAAGATTTCAGGGAAATTCTATCACATTTGTTCAATTTACGTCGCTCCTATTTCAGATGGCGTATTGGGCTAAGCGGCATCTCGAAGCGCATGAAATGGCGAGTGTAATGCACTATTAAACTTCTAGGATAAGGCAAACAGAGACCCGATTAGATCATTTTATATTACGGTTAATATAAGAATGCAGCGTAATTCTATCACATTTGTTCAATTTACGTCGCTTCTATTTCTGATAGCGTATTGGGCTATGCGGCATCTCAATGCCCATGCTATGGCGAGTAAAATGCACTATTAAACTTCTAGGGTAGGGAAAACAGAGACCCGATTAGATCATTTTATATTACGGTTAATATAAGATTTCAGGGAAATTCTATCACATTTGTTAAATTTACATCGCTCCTATTTCAGATAGCGTATTGGGCTAAGCGGCATCTCAAAGCGCATGAAATGACGAGTAAAATGCACTATTAAACTTCTAGGGTAGAGCAAACAGAGACCCGATTAGTTCATTTTATATTATAGTGAATTTAAAAATTCAGCGAAATTCTCTCACATTTGTTCAAATAACGTCGATCCTATTTCAGACAGGGTATTGGGCTAATCGGCATCTCAAAGCGCATGAAATGGCGAGTAAAATGCACTATTAAACTTCTAGCATAAGGCAAACAGAGACCCGATTAGATCATTTTATATTTCGGTTAATATAAGAATTCAGCGTAATTCTATCACATTTGTTCAACTTACGTCGCTCCTATTTCAGATAGCGTAATGGGCTAGGCGGCATCTTAAAGCGCGTGGAAGGGCGAGTAAAATGCACTACGGAACTTCTATGATAGGGCAATCAGAGACCCAATTAGATCACTTTATATTTTGGTTAATATAAGAATTCAGCGAAATTCTATCACATTTGTTCAATTTATGTCGCTCCTATTTCAGATAGCTTATTGGGCTAAGCGGCATCTCAAAGAGCATGAAATGGCGAGTGAAATGCACTATTAAACTTCTAGGGTAGGGCGAACAGAGACTCGATTAGATCAGTTTACATTAATGTTAATATGAGAATTCAGCGAAATTCTATCACATTTGTTCAATTTACGTCGCTCCTATTTCAGATAGCTTATTGGGCTAATCGGCATCTCAAAGCGCATGAAATGTCGAGTAAAATGCACTATTAAACTTCTAGGGTAGGGCAAACAGAGACCCGATTAGATCATTTTATATTTCGGTTAATATAAGAATGCAGCGTAATTCTATCACATTTGTTCAATTTACGTCGTTCCTATTTCAGATAGCATACTGGGCTAGGCGCATCTTAAAGAGCGTGGAATGGCGAGTAAAATGCACTATTAAACTTCTATGATAGGGCAATCAGAGACCCGATTAGATCATTTTATATTTTGGTTAATATAAGAATTCAGCGGAATTCTATCACATTTGTTCAATTTACGTCGCTCCTATTTCAGATAGCGTATTTGCCTAAGCGGCATCTCAAAGCGCATGAAATGTCGAATAAAATGCACTATTAAACTTCTAGGCTAGGGCAAACAGAGACCCGATTAGATCATTTTACATTAAGGTTAATATAAGAATTCAGGGAACTTCTATCACATTTGTTCAATTTACGTCGCTCCTATTTCAGATAGCGTATTGGGCTAAGCGGCATCTCAAGGCGCATTAAATGGCGAGCAAAATGCACTATTAAGCTTCTAGGGTATGGCAAAGAGAGACCCGATTAGATCATTTTATATTATGGTTAATTTAAGAATTCAACGAAATTCTATCACACTTGTACAATTTACGTCGCTCCTATTTCAGATAGCGTATTGGGCTAAGCGGCATCTCAAAGCGCATGAAATGCTGAGTAAACTGCACTATTAAACTTCTAGGGTAAGGCAAACAGGGACCCGATTAGATCATTTTATATTACGGTTAATATAAGAATTCAGCGTAATTCTATCACATTTGTTAAACTTACGTCGCTCCTATTTCAGATAGCGTACTGGGCTACGCGGCATCTTAAAGCGCGTGGCAGGGCGAGTAAAATGCACTATTAAACTTCTAGGCTAGGGCGAACAGAGACCCGATTAGATCATTTTATATTATGGTTAATTTAAGAATTCAAAGAAATTCTATCACACTTGTTCAATTTACGTCGCTCCTATTTCAGATAGCGTATTGGGCTAAGCGGCATCTCAAAGCGCATGAAATGGCGAGTAAAATGCACTATTAAACTTCTAGGGTAAGGCAAACAGGGACCCGATTAGATCATTTTATATTATGGTTAATATAAGAATTAAGCGTAATTCTATCACATTTGTTCAATTTACGTCACTCCTATTTCAGATAGCCTACTGGGCTAGCCGGCATTTTAAAGCGCGTGGAATAGCGAGTAAAATGCACTATTAGCCTTCTATGATAGGGCAATCAGAGACCCGATTAGATCATTTATATTTTGGTTAATATAAGAATTCAGCGAAATCCTATCACATTTGTTCAATTTACGTCGCTCCTATTTTAGATAACGTATTGGGCCAAGCGCCATCTCAAAGCGCATGAAATCGCGAATAAAATGCACTATTAAACTTCTCGGCTAGGGCAATCAGAGACCCGATTAGATCATTTTATATTTTCGTTAATATAAGAATTCAGCGAAATCCAATCACATTTGTTCAATTTACGTCGCTCCTATTCCAGATAGCGGATTGGGTTAAGCGGCATCTCAAAGCGCATGAAATTACGAGTGAAATGCGCTATTAAACTTCTAGGGTAGGGAAAACAGAGACCCGATTAGATCATTTTATATTACGGTTAATATAAGATTTCAGGGAAATTCTATCACATTTGTTCAATTTACGTCGCTCCTATTTCAGATGGCGTATTGGGCTAAGCGGCATCTCGAAGCGCATGAAATGGCGAGTGTAATGCACTATTAAACTTCTAGGATAAGGCAAACAGAGACCCGATTAGATCATTTTATATTACGGTTAATATAAGAATGCAGCGTAATTCTATCACATTTGTTCAATTTACGTCGCTTCTATTTCAGATAGCGTATTGGGCTATGCGGCATCTCAATGCCCATGCTATGGCGAGTAAAATGCACTATTAAACTTCTAGGGTAGGGAAAACAGAGACCCGATTAGATCATTTTATATTACGGTTAATATAAGATTTCAGGGAAATTCTATCACATTTGTTCAATTTACATCGCTCCTATTTCAGATAGCGTATTGGGCTAAGCGGTGTCTCAAAGCGCATGAAATGACGAGTAAAATGCACTATTAAACTTCTAGGGTAGAGCAAACAGAGACCCGATTAGTTCATTTTATATTATAGTGAATTTAAAAATTCAGCGAAATTCTCTCACATTTGTTCAAATAACGTCGATCCTATTTCAGACAGGGTATTGGGCTAATCGGCATCTCAAAGCGCATGAAATGGCGAGTAAAATGCACTATTAAACTTCTAGCATAAGGCAAACAGAGACCCGATTAGATCATTTTATATTTTGGTTAATATAAGAATTCAGCGTAATTCTATCACATTTGTTCAACTTACGTCGCTCCTATTTCAGATAGCGTAATGGGCTAGGCGGCATCTTAAAGCGCGTGGAAGGGCGAGTAAAATGCACTACGGAACTTCTATGATAGGGCAATCAGAGACCCAATTAGATCACTTTATATTTTGGTTAATATAAGAATTCAGCGAAATTCTATCACATTTGTTCAATTTATGTCGCTCCTATTTCAGATAGCTTATTGGGCTAAGCGGCATCTCAAAGCGCATGAAATGGCGAGTGAAATGCACTATTAAACTTCTAGGGTAGGGCGAACAGAGACTCGATTAGATCAG
Organism: Macropis europaea; assembly: GCA_916610135.2. Classification (NCBI taxonomy): domain Eukaryota; kingdom Metazoa; phylum Arthropoda; class Insecta; order Hymenoptera; family Melittidae; genus Macropis; species Macropis europaea. The sequence goes on from CAKAJE020002095.1 coordinate 152,843, forward strand.
TTTACATTAATGTTAATATGAGAATTCAGCGAAATTCTATCACATTTGTTCAATTTACGTCGCTCCTATTTCAGATAGCTTATTGGGCTAAGCGGCATCTCAAAGCGCATGAAATGAGGAGTGAAATGCACTATTAAACTTCTAGGGAGGGCGAACAGAGACCCGATTAGATCATTTTACATTAAGGTTAATATAAGAATTCAGGGAAATTCTATCACATTTGTTCAATTTACGTCTCTCCTATTTCAGATAGCGTATTGGGCTAAGCGGCATCTCAAAGCGCATGAAATGTCGAGTAAGATGTACTACTAAACTTCTAGGATAAGGCAAACAGAGAACCGATTAGATCATTTTATATTACGGATTATATAAGAATTCAGCGTAATTCTATCACATTTGTTCAACTTACGCCGCTCCTGCTTGAGATAGCGTACTGGACTAGGCGGCATCTTAAAGCGCGTGGAATGGCGAGTAAAATGCACTACTAAACTTCTATGATAGGGCAATCAGAGACCCGATTAGGTCATTTTATATTTTGTTCAATATAAGATTTCAGGGAAATTCTATCACATTTGTTCAATTTACGTCGCTCCTATTTCAGATAGCGTATTTGCCTAAGCGGCATCTCAAAGCGCATGAAATGTCGAATAAAATGCACTATTAAACTTCTAGGCTAGGGCAAACAGAGACCCGATTAGATCATTTTACATTAAGGTTAATATAAGAATTCAGGGAACTTCTATCACATTTGTTCAATTTACGTCGCTCCTATTTCAGATAGCGTATTGGGCTAAGCGGCATCTCAAAGCGCATTAAATGGCGAGCAAAATGCACTATTAAGCTTCTAGGGTATGGCAAAGAGAGACCCGATTAGATCATTTTATATTATGGTTAATTTAAGAATTCAACGAAATTCTATCACACTTGTACAATTTACGTCGCTCCTATTTCAGATAGCGTATTGGGCTAAGCGGCATCTCAAAGCGCATGAAATGGTGAGTAAACTGCACTATTAAACTTCTAGGGTAAGGCAAACAGGGACCCGATTAGATCATTTTATATTACGGTTAATATAAGAATTCAGCGTAATTCTATCACATTTGTTAAACTTACGTCGCTCCTATTTCAGATAGCGTACTGGGCTACGCGGCATCTTAAAGCGCGTGGCAGGGCGAGTAAAATGCACTATTAAACTTCTAGGCTAGGGCGAACAGAGACCCGATTAGATCATTTTATATTATGGTTAATTTAAGAATTCAAAGAAATTCTATCACACTTGTTCAATTTACGTCGCTCCTATTTCAGATAGCGTATTGGGCTAAGCGGCATCTCAAAGCGCATGAAATGGCGAGTAAAATGCACTATTAAACTTCTAGGGTAAGGCAAACAGGGACCCGATTAGATCATTTTATATTATGGTTAATATAAGAATTAAGCGTAATTCTATCACATTTGTTCAATTTACGTCACTCCTATTTCAGATAGCCTACTGGGCTAGCCGGCATTTTAAAGCGCGTGGAATAGCGAGTAAAATGCACTATTAGCCTTCTATGATAGGGCAATCAGAGACCCGATTAGATCATTTATATTTTGGTTAATATAAGAATTCAGCGAAATCCTATCACATTTGTTCAATTTACGTCGCTCCTATTTTAGATAACGTATTGGGCCAAGCGCCATCTCAAAGCGCATGAAATCGCGAATAAAATGCACTATTAAACTTCTCGGCTAGGGCAATCAGAGACCCGATTAGATCATTTTATATTTTCGTTAATATAAGAATTCAGCGAAATCCAATCACATTTGTTCAATTTACGTCGCTCCTATTCCAGATAGCGGATTGGGTTAAGCGGCATCTCAAAGCGCATGAAATTACGAGTGAAATGCGCTATTAAACTTCTAGGGTAGGGAAAACAGAGACCCGATTAGATCATTTTATATTACGGTTAATATAAGATTTCAGGGAAATTCTATCACATTTGTTCAATTTACGTCGCTCCTATTTCAGATGGCGTATTGGGCTAAGCGGCATCTCGAAGCGCATGAAATGGCGAGTGTAATGCACTATTAAACTTCTAGGATAAGGCAAACAGAGACCCGATTAGATCATTTTATATTACGGTTAATATAAGAATGCAGCGTAATTCTATCACATTTGTTCAATTTACGTCGCTTCTATTTCTGATAGCGTATTGGGCTATGCGGCATCTCAATGCCCATGCTATGGCGAGTAAAATGCACTATTAAACTTCTAGGGTAGGGAAAACAGAGACCCGATTAGATCATTTTATATTACGGTTAATATAAGATTTCAGGGAAATTCTATCACATTTGTTAAATTTACATCGCTCCTATTTCAGATAGCGTATTGGGCTAATCGGTATCTCAAAGCGCATGAAATGACGAGTAAAATGCACTATTAAACTTCTAGGGTAGAGCAAACAGAGACCCGATTAGTTCATTTTATATTATAGTGAATTTAAAAATTCAGCGAAATTCTCTCACATTTGTTCAAATAACGTCGATCCTATTTCAGACAGGGTATTGGGCTAATCGGCATCTCAAAGCGCATGAAATGGCGAGTAAAATGCACTATTAAACTTCTAGCATAAGGCAAACAGAGACCCGATTAGATCATTTTATATTTCGGTTAATATAAGAATTCAGCGTAATTCTATCACATTTGTTCAACTTACGTCGCTCCTATTTCAGATAGCGTAATGGGCTAGGCGGCATCTTAAAGCGCGTGGAAGGGCGAGTAAAATGCACTACGGAACTTCTATGATAGGGCAATCAGAGACCCAATTAGATCACTTTATATTTTGGTTAATATAAGAATTCAGCGAAATTCTATCACATTTGTTCAATTTATGTCGCTCCTATTTCAGATAGCTTATTGGGCTAAGCGGCATCTCAAAGAGCATGAAATGGCGAGTGAAATGCACTATTAAACTTCTAGGGTAGGGCGAACAGAGACTCGATTAGATCAGTTTACATTAAGGTTAATATAAGAATTCAGCGAAATTCTATCACATTTGTTCAATTTACGTCGCTCCTATTTCAGATAGCTTATTGGGCTAATCGGCATCTCAAAGCGCATGAAATGTCGAGTAAAATGCACTATTAAACTTCTAGGATAAGGCAAACAGAGACCCGATTAGATCATTTTATATTTCGGTTAATATAAGAATGCAGCGTAATTCTATCACATTTGTTCAATTTACGTCGTTCCTATTTCAGATAGCATACTGGGCTAGGCGCATCTTAAAGAGCGTGGAATGGCGAGTAAAATGCACTATTAAACTTCTATGATAGGGCAATCAGAGACCCGATTAGATCATTTTATATTTTGGTTAATATAAGAATTCAGCGGAATTCTATCACATTTGTTCAATTTACGTCGCTCCTATTTCAGATAGCGTATTTGCCTAAGCGGCATCTCAAAGCGCATGAAATGTCGAATAAAATGCACTATTAAACTTCTAGGCTAGGGCAAACAGAGACCCGATTAGATCATTTTACATTAAGGTTAATATAAGAATTCAGGGAACTTCTATCACATTTGTTCAATTTACGTCGCTCCTATTTCAGATAGCGTATTGGGCTAAGCGGCATCTCAAGGCGCATTAAATGGCGAGCAAAATGCACTATTAAGCTTCTAGGGTATGGCAAAGAGAGACCCGATTAGATCATTTTATATTATGGTTAATTTAAGAATTCAACGAAATTCTATCACACTTGTACAATTTACGTCGCTCCTATTTCAGATAGCGTATTGGGCTAAGCGGCATCTCAAAGCGCATGAAATGCTGAGTAAACTGCACTATTAAACTTCTAGGGTAAGGCAAACAGGGACCCGATTAGATCATTTTATATTACGGTTAATATAAGAATTCAGCGTAATTCTATCACATTTGTTAAACTTACGTCGCTCCTATTTCAGATAGCGTACTGGGCTACGCGGCATCTTAAAGCGCGTGGCAGGGCGAGTAAAATGCACTATTAAACTTCTAGGGTAGGGCAAACAGAGACCCGATTAGATCATTTTATATTATGGTTAATTTAAGAATTCAAAGAAATTCTATCACACTTGTTCAATTTACGTCGCTCCTATTTCAGATAGCGTATTGGGCTAAGCGGCATCTCAAAGCGCATGAAATGGCGAGTAAAATGCACTATTAAACTTCTAGGGTAAGGCAAACAGGGACCCGATTAGATCATTTTATATTATGGTTAATATAAGAATTAAGCGTAATTCTATCACATTTGTTCAATTTACGTCACTCCTATTTCAGATAGCCTACTGGGCTAGCCGGCATTTTAAAGCGCGTGGAATAGCGAGTAAAATGCACTATTAGCCTTCTATGATAGGGCAATCAGAGACCCGATTAGATCATTTATATTTTGGTTAATATAAGAATTCAGCGAAATCCTATCACATTTGTTCAATTTACGTCGCTCCTATTTTAGATAACGTATTGGGCCAAGCGCCATCTCAAAGCGCATGAAATCGCGAATAAAATGCACTATTAAACTTCTCGGCTAGGGCAATCAGAGACCCGATTAGATCATTTTATATTTTCGTTAATATAAGAATTCAGCGAAATCCAATCACATTTGTTCAATTTACGTCGCTCCTATTCCAGATAGCGGATTGGGTTAAGCGGCATCTCAAAGCGCATGAAATTACGAGTGAAATGCACTATTAAACTTCTAGGGTAGGGAAAACAGAGACCCGATTAGATCATTTTATATTACGGTTAATATAAGATTTCAGGGAAATTCTATCACATTTGTTCAATTTACGTCGCTCCTATTTCAGATGGCGTATTGGGCTAAGCGGCATCTCGAAGCGCATGAAATGGCGAGTGTAATGCACTATTAAACTTCTAGGATAAGGCAAACAGAGACCCGATTAGATCATTTTATATTACGGTTAATATAAGAATGCAGCGTAATTCTATCACATTTGTTCAATTTACGTCGCTTCTATTTCTGATAGCGTATTGGGCTATGCGGCATCTCAATGCCCATGCTATGGCGAGTAAAATGCACTATTAAACTTCTAGGGTAGGGAAAACAGAGACCCGATTAGATCATTTTATATTACGGTTAATATAAGATTTCAGGGAAATTCTATCACATTTGTTCAATTTACATCGCTCCTATTTCAGATAGCGTATTGGGCTAAGCGGTGTCTCAAAGCGCATGAAATGACGAGTAAAATGCACTATTAAACTTCTAGGGTAGAGCAAACAGAGACCCGATTAGTTCATTTTATATTATAGTGAATTTAAAAATTCAGCGAAATTCTCTCACATTTGTTCAAATAACGTCGATCCTATTTCAGACAGGGTATTGGGCTAATCGGCATCTCAAAGCGCATGAAATGGCGAGTAAAATGCACTATTAAACTTCTAGCATAAGGCAAACAGAGACCCGATTAGATCATTTTATATTTCGGTTAATATAAGAATTCAGCGTAATTCTATCACATTTGTTCAACTTACGTCGCTCCTATTTCAGATAGCGTAATGGGCTAGGCGGCATCTTAAAGCGCGTGGAAGGGCGAGTAAAATGCACTACGGAACTTCTATGATAGGGCAATCAGAGACCCAATTAGATCACTTTATATTTTGGTTAATATAAGAATTCAGCGAAATTCTATCACATTTGTTCAATTTATGTCGCTCCTATTTCAGATAGCTTATTGGGCTAAGCGGCATCTCAAAGCGCATGAAATGGCGAGTGAAATGCACTATTAAACTTCTAGGGTAGGGCGAACAGAGACTCGATTAGATCAGTTTACATTAATGTTAATATGAGAATTCAGCGAAATTCTATCACATTTGTTCAATTTACGTCGCTCCTATTTCAGACAGGGTATTGGGCTAATCGGCATCTCAAAGCGCATGAAATGGCGAGTAAAATGCACTATTAAACTTCTAGCATAAGGCAAACAGAGACCCGATTAGATCATTTTATATTTCGGTTAATATAAGAATTCAGCGTAATTCTATCACATTTGTTCAACTTACGTCGCTCCTATTTCAGATAGCGTAATGGGCTAGGCGGCATCTTAAAGCGCGTGGAAGGGCGAGTAAAATGCACTACGGAACTTCTATGATAGGGCAATCAGAGACCCAATTAGATCACTTTATATTTTGGTTAATATAAGAATTCAGCGAAATTCTATCACATTTGTTCAATTTATGTCGCTCCTATTTCAGATAGCTTATTGGGCTAAGCGGCATCTCAAAGCGCATGAAATGGCGAGTGAAATGCACTATTAAACTTCTAGGGTAGGGCGAACAGCGACTCGATTAGATCAGTTTACATTAATGTTAATATGAGAATTCAGCGAAATTCTATCACATTTGTTCAATTTACGTCGCTCCTATTTCAGATAGCTTATTGGGCTAAGCGGCATCTCAAAGCGCATGAAATGTCGAGTAAAATGCACTATTAAACTTCTAGGATAAGGCAAACAGAGACCCGATTAGATCATTTTATATTTCGGTTAATATAAGAATGCAGCGTAATTCTATCACATTTGTTCAATTTACGTCGTTCCTATTTCAGATAGCATACTGGGCTAGGCGCATCTTAAAGAGCGTGGAATGGCGAGTAAAATGCACTATTAAACTTCTATGATAGGGCAATCAGAGACCCGATTAGATCATTTTATATTTTGGTTAATATAAGAATTCAGCGGAATTCTATCACATTTGTTCAATTTACGTCGCTCCTATTTCAGATAGCTTATTGGGCTAAGCGGCATCTCAAAGCGCATGAAATGACGAGTGAAATGCACTATTAAACTTCTAGGGTAGGGCGAACAGAGACTCGATTAGATCAGTTTACATTAATGTTAATATGAGAATTCAGCGAAATTCTATCATATTTGTTCAATTTACGTCGCTCATATTTCAGATAGCTTATTGGGCTAAGCGGCATCTCAAAGCGCATGAAATGTTGAGTAAAATGCACTATTAAACTTCTAGGGTAGGGCGAACAGAGACTCGATTAGATCATTTTATATTATGGTTAATTTAAGAATTCAGCGAAATTCTATCACATTTGTTCAATTTACGTCGCTTCCATTTCAGATAGCGTATTGGGCTACGCGGCATCTCAAAGCGCATTAAATGGCGAGTACAATGCACTATTAAACTTCTACGGTAAGGCAAACAGAGACCCGATTAGATCATTTTATATTACGGTTAATCTAAGAATTCAGCGTAATTGTATCACATTTGTTCAACTGACGTCGCTCCTATTTCAGATAGCGTACTGGGCTAGACGGCACCTTAAAGCGCGTGGAAGGGCGAGTAAAATGCACTACTAAACTTCTATGATAGGGCAATCAGAGACCCGATTAGATCATTTTATATTTTGTTTAATATAAGATTTCAAGGAAATTCTATCACATTTCTTCAATTTACGTCGCTCGTATTTCAGATAGCGTAATGAGCTAAGCGGCATGTCAAAGCGCATGAAATGGCGAATAAAATGCACTAATAAACTTCTAGGCTAGGGCGAACAGAGACCCGATTAGATCATTTTACATTATGGTTAATAAAAGAATTCAGCGAAATTCTATCACATTTGTTCAATTTACGTCTCTCCTATTTCAGATAGCGTAGTGGGTTAAGCGGCATCGCAAAGCGCATGAAATGGCGAGTGAAATCCACTATTAAACTTCTAGGGTAAGGCAAAGAGAGACCCGATTAGATCATTTTACATTACGGTTAATATAAGAATTCAGCGAATTCCTATCACGTTTGTTCAATTTACGTCGCTCCTACTTCAGATGGCGTATTGGGCTAAGCGGCATCTCAAAGCGCATGAAATGGCGAATAAAATGGACTATTAAACTTCTCGGCTAGGGCGAACAGAGACCCGATTAGATCATTTTATATTATGGTTAATTTAAGAATTCATCAAAATTCTATCACATTTGTTCAATTTACGTCGCTCCTATTTCAGATAGGGCACTGGGCTAGGCGGCATCTTAATGCGCGTGGAATGGCGAGTGAAATTCACTATTTAACTTCGATGGTAGGGCCATCAGAGACCCGATTAGATCATTTTATATTTGGGTTAATATAAGAATTCAGCGAAATTCTATCACATTTGTTCAATTTACGTCGCTCACGTTTCAGATAGCGGATTGGCTAAGCGGCATCTCAAAGCGCATGAAATGGCGAGTAAAATGCACTATGAAACTTCTAGGGTAGGGCAAACAGAGACCCGATTAGATCATTTTATATTACCGTTAATTTAAGGATTCAGCAAAATTCTATCACATTTGTTCAATTTACGTCGTTCCTATTTCAGATAGCGTACTGGGCTAGACGGCATCTTACAGCGCGTGGAATGGCGAGTAAAATACCCTATGAAACTGCTATGATAGTGCAAACAGAGACCCGATTAGATCATTTTATATTTTGGTTAATATAAGGATTCAGCGAAATTCTATCACATTTGTTCAATTTACGTCGCTCCTATTTCAGGTAGCGTATTGGGCTAAGCGGCATCTCAAAGCGCATGAAATGGCGAGTGAAGTGCACTATTAAACTTCTAGAGTAGGGCGAACAGAGACCCGGTTAGATCATTTTACATTAAGGTTAATATAAGAATTAAGCGTAATTCTATCACATTTGTTGAATTTACGTCACTCCTATTTCAGGTAGCCTACTGGGCTATCCTGCATCTTAAAGCGCGTGGAATAGCGAGTAAAATGCACTAATAGCCTTCTATGATAGGGCAATCAGAGACCCGATTAGATCATTTCACATTAAGGTTAATATAAGAATTCAGCGAAATTCTATCACATTTGTTCAATTTACGTCGCTCATATTTCAGATAGCCTACTGGGCTAGCCGGCATCTTAAAGCGCGTGGAATAGCGAGTGAAATGCACTATTAAACTTCTAGAGTAGGGCGAACAGAGACCCGATTAGATCATTTTACATTAAGGTTAATATAAGAATTCAGCGAATTTCTATCACATTTGTTCAATTTACGTCGCTCATATTTCAGATAGCGTATTGGGCTAAGCGGCATCTCAAAGCGCATGAAATGTCGAATAAAATGCACTATTAAACTTCTAGGCTAGGGCAAACAGAGACCCGATTAGATCATTTTACATTAAGGTTAATATAAGAATTCAGGGAACTTCTATCACCATTTGTTCAATTTACGTCGCTCATATTTCAGATAGCCTACTGGGCTAGCCCGGCATCTTAAAGCGCGTGGAATAGCGAGTGAAATGCACTATTAAACTTCTAGGGTAGGGCGAACAGAGACCCGATTAGATCATTTTACATTAAGGTTAATATAAGAATTCAGGGAACTTCTATCACATTTGTGAAATTTACGTCGCTCCTATTTCAGATAGCGTATTGGGCTAAGCGGCATCTCAAAGCGCATTAAATGGCGAGCAAAATGCACTATTACAGTTCTAGGGTATGGCAAACAGAGACCCGATTAGATCATTTTATATTATTGTTAATTTAAGAATTCAACGAAATTCTATCACACTTGTTCAATTTACGTCGCTCCTATTTCAGATAGCGTATCGGGCTAAGCGGCATCTCAAAGCGCATGAAATGGCGAGTAAAAATGCACTATAAACTTCTAGGGTAAGGCAAACAGAGACCCGATTAGATCATTTTATATTACGGTTAATATAAGAATTCAGCGTAATTCTATCACATTTGTTAAACTTACGTCGCTCCTATTTCAGATAGCGTACTGGGCTAGGCGGCATCTTAAAGCGCGTGGCAGGGCGAGTAAAATGCACTATTAAACTTCTAGGCTAGGGCGAACAGAGACCCGATTAGATCATTTTATATTATGGTTAATTTAAGAATTCAACGAAATGCTATCACACTTGTTCAATTTACGTCGCTCCTATTTCAGATAGCGTATTGGGCTAAGCGGCATCTCAAAGCGCATGAAATGGCGAGTAAAATGCACTATTAAACTTCTCGGCTAGGGAGAACAGAAACCCGATTAGATCATTTTATATTATGGTTAATTTAAGAATTCAGGGAAATTCTATCACATTTGTTCAATTTACGTCGCTCCTATTTCAGATAGCGTACTGGGCTAGGCGGCATCTTAAAGCGCGTGGAATGGCGAGTGAAATTCACTATTTAACTTCGATGTTAGGGCAATCAGGGACCCGATTAGATCATTTTATATTTGGGTTAATATAAGAATTCAGGGTAATTCTATCACATTTGTTCAATTTACGTCGCTCTTATTTCAGATAGCGTATTGGGCTAAGCGGCATCTCAATGCGCATGAAATGGCGAGTAAAATGCACTATTAAACTTCCAGGGTAGGACAAACAGAGACCCGATTAGATCATTTTATATTATGGTTAATTTAAGAATTCAGCGAAATTCTATCACATTTGTTCAATTTACGTCGCTCCTATTTCAGATAGCGTATTGGGCTAAGCGGCTTCTCAAAGCGCATGAAATTAGGAGTAAAATGCACTATTAAACTTCTAGGGTAGGGCAAGCAGAGACCCGATTAGATCATTTTATGTTATGGTTAATTTAAGAATTCAGCGAAATTCTATCACATTTGTTCAATTTACGTCGCTCCTATTTCAGGTAGCGTATTGGGCTAAGCGGCATCTCAATGCGCATGAAATGGCGAATAACATGCACTGTTAAACTTCTAGGCTAGGGCGAACAGAGACCCGATTAGATCATTTTACATTATGGTTAATAAAAGAATTCAGCGAAATTCTATCACATTTGTTCAACTTACGTCGCTCCAATTTCAGATAGCGTATTGGGATAAGCGGCATCTCAAAGCGCATGAATTGGCGAGTAAAATATACAATTAAACTTCTAGGGTAGATCAAACAGAGACCCGATTAGATCATTTTATATTGTGGTTAATTTAAGAATTCAGCAAAATTCTATCACATTCGTTCAATTTACGTCGCTCCTATTTCAGATAGCGTACTGGGCTAGGCGGAAACTTAAAGCGCGTGGAATGGCGAGTAAAATGCACTATTAAACTTCTATGATAGGGCAATCAGTGACCCGATTAGATCATTTTATATTATAGTTAATTTAAGAATTCAGCGAAATTCTATCACATTTGTTCAATTTACGTCGCTCCTATTTCAGATAGCGTATTTGGATAAGCGGCATCTCAAAGCGCATGAAATGGCGAGTAAAATGCAATACTAAACTTCTAGGATAAGGCAAACAGAGACCCGATTAGATCATTTTATATTACGGTTAATATAAAAATTAAGCGTAATTCTATCACATTTGTTCAATTTACATGGCTCCTATTTCAGATAGGTTACAGGGCTAAGCGGCATCTTAAAGCGCATGAAATGACGAGAGAAATGCACTATTAAACTTCTAGGGTAGGGCGAACAGAGACCCGATAAGATCATTTTACATTAAGGTTAATATAAGAATTCAGCGAAATTCTATCACATTTGTTCAATTTACGTCGCTGATATTTCAGATAGCGTATTGGGCTCAGCCGCATCTCAAAGCGCATGAAATGGCGAATAAAATGCACTATTAAACTTCTAGGGTATGGCAGACAGAGACCCGATTTGATCATTTTATATAATGGTTAATTTAAGAATTCAACGAAATTCTATCACACTTGTTCAATTTACGTCGTTCCTATTTCAGATAGCGTACTGGGCTAGACGGCATCTTAAAGCGCGTGGAATGGCGAGTAAAATACCCTATGAAACTTCTATGATAGGGCAATAAGAGTCCCGATTAGATCATTTTATATTTTGGTTAATATAAGGATTCAGCGAAATTCTATCACATTTGTTCAATTTACGTCGCTCCTATTTCAGATAGCGTACTGGGCTGGGCGTCATCTTAAAGCGCGTGGAATGGCGAGTAAAATGCACTATTAAACTTCTATGATAGGGCAATCAGAGACCCGATTAGATCATTTTATATTTTGGTTAATATAAGGATTCAGCGAAATTCTATCACATTTGTTCAATTTACGTCGCTCCTATTTCAGGTAGCGTACTGGGCTAGGCGGCATCTTAAAGCGCGTGGCAGGGCGAGTAAAATGCACTATTAAACTTCTAGGCTAGGGCGAACAGAGACCCGATTAGATCATTTTATATTATGGTTAATTTAAGAATTCAACGAAATTCTATCACACTTGTTCAATCTACGTCGCTCCTATTTCAGATAGCGTATTGGGCTAAGCGGCATCTCAAAGCGCATGAAATGGCGAGTAAAATGCACTATTAAACTTCTCGGCTAGGGAGAACAGAAACCCGATTAGATCATTTTATATTATGGTTAATTTAAGAATTCAGGGAAATTCTATCACATTTGTTCAATTTACGTCGCTCCTATTTCAGATAGCGTACTGTGCTAGGCGGCATCTTAAAGCGCGTGGAATGGCGAGTGAAATTCACTATTTAACTTCGATGATAGGGTAATCAGGGACCCGATTAGATCATTTTATATTTGGGTTAATATAAGAATTCAGGGAAATTCTATCACATTTGATCAATTTACGTCGCTCCTATTTCAGATAGCTTATTGGGCTAAGCGGCATCTCAAAGCGCATGATATGAGGAGTGAAATGCACCATTAAACTTCTAGGGTAGGGCGAACAGAGACCCGATTAGATCATTTTACATTAAGGTTAATATAAGAATTCAGCGAAATTCTATCACATTTGTTCAATTTACGTCGCTCATATTTCAGATAGCCTACTGGGCTAGCCGGCATCTTAAAGCGCGTGGAATAGCGAGTGAAATGCACTATTAAACTTCTAGAGTAGGGCGAACAGAGACCCGATTAGATCATTTTACATTAAGGTTAATATAAGAATTCAGCGAATTTCTATCACATTTGTTCAATCTACGTCGCTCATATTTCAGATAGCGTATTGGGCTAAGCGGCATCTCAAAGCGCATGAAATGTCGAATAAAATGCACTATTAAACTTCTCGGCTAGGGCAATCAGAGACCCGATTAGATCATTTTATATTTTGGTTAATATAAGAATTAAGCGAAATCCAATCACATTTGTTCAATTTACGTCGCTCCTATTCCAGATAGCGGATTGGGTTAAGCGGCATCTCAAAGCGCATGAAATTATGAGTGAAATGCACTATTAAACTTCTGGGGTAGGACAAACAGAGACCCGATTAGATCATTTTATATTATGGTTAATTTAAGAATTCAGCAAAATTCTATCTCATTTGTTCAATTTACGTCGCTCCTATTTCAGATAGCGTATTGGGCTACGCGGCATCTCAAAGCGCATGAAATGGCGAGGAAAATGCACTATTAAACTTCTAGGATAAGGCAAACAGAGACCCGATTAGATCATTTTATATTTCGGTTAATATAAGAATTCAGCGTGATTCTATCACATTTGTTCAACTTACGTCGCTCCTATTTCTGATAGCGTACTGGGCTAGGCGGCATCTTAAAGCGCGTGGAACGGCGAGTAAAATGCACTACTAAACTTCTATGATAGGGCAATCAGAGACCCAATTAGATCATTTTATATTTTGTTCAATATAAGATTTCAAGGAAATTCTATCACATTTGTTCAATTTACGTCGTTCCTATTTCAGATAGCGTACTGGGCTAGGCGGCATCTTTAAGCGCGTGGAATGGCGAGTAAAATGCACAACTAAACTTCTATGATAGGGCAATCAGAGACCCTATTAGATCATTTTATATTTTGTTCAATATAAGATTTCAGGGAAATTCTATCACATTTGTTCAATTTAGGTCGCTCATATTTCATATAGCGTATTGGGCTAAGCGGCATCACAAAGCGCATGAAATGAGGAGTGAAATGCACTATTAAACTTCTAGGGTAGGGCGAACAGAGACCCGATTAGATCATTTTATATTACGGTTAATATAAGAATTCAGTGTAATTCTATCACATTTGTTCAACTTACGCCGCTCCTGCTTGAGATAGCGTACTGGACTAGGCGGCAACTTAAAGCGCGTGGAATGGCGAGTAAAATGCAGTACTAAACTTCTATGATAGGGCAATCGGAGTCCCGATAAGATCATTTTATATTTTGTTTAATATAAGATTTCAGGGAAATTCTATCACATTTGTTCAATTTACGTCGCTCCTATTTCAGATAGCGTATTGGGCTAAGCGGCATCTCAAAGCGCATTAAATGTGGAATAAAATGCACTATTAAACTTCTAGGCTAGGGCAAACAGAGACCCGATTAGATCATTTTACATTAAGGTTAATATAAGAATTCAGGGAAATTCTATCACATTTGCTCAATTTACGTCGCTCCTATTTCAGATAGCGTATTGGGCTAAGCGGCATCTCAAAGCGCATGAAATGTCGAATAAAATGCACTATTAAACTTCTAGGCTAGGGCAAACAGAGCCCCGATTAGATCATTTTACATTAAGGTTAATATAAGAATTCAGGGAACTTCTATCACATTTGTTCAATTTACGTCGCTCCTATTTCAGATAGCGTATTGGGCTAAGCGGCATCTCACAGCGAATTACATGGCGAGCAAAATGCACTATTAAACTTCTAGGGTATGGCAAACAGAGACCCGATTATATGATTTTATATTGTGGTTAATTTAAGAATTCAACGAAATTCTATCACACTTGTTCAATTTACGTCGCTCCTATTTCAGATAGCGTATTGGGCTAAGCGGCATCTCAAAGCGCATGAAATGGCGAGTAAAATGCACTATTAAACTTCTAGGGTAAGGCAAACAGGGACCAGATTAGATCATTTTATATTACGGTTAATGTAATAATTCAGCGTAATTCTATCACATTTGTTAAACTTACGTCGCTCCTATTTCAGGTAGCGTACTGGGCTAGGCGGCATCTTAAAGCGCGTGGCAGGGCGAGTAAAATGCACTATTAAACTTCTAGGCTAGGGCGAACAGAGACCCGATTAGATCATTTTATATTATGGTTAATTTAAGAATTCAACGAAATTCTATCACACTTGTTCAATTTACGTCGCTCCTATTTCAGATAGCGTATTGGGCTAACCGGCATCTCAAAGCGCATGAAATGGCGAGTAAAGTGCACTATTAAACTTCTAGGGTAAGGCAAACTGGGACCCGATTAGACCATTTTATATTACGGTTAATATAAGAATTCAGCGAAATTCTATCACATTTGTTCAATTTACGTCGCTCCTATTTCAGATAGCGTATTGGGCTAAGCGGAATCTCAAAGCGCATGAAATGAGGAGAGAAATACACTATTAAACTTCTAGGGTAGGGCGAACAGAGACCCGATTAGATCATTTTACATTAAGCATAATATAAGAATTCAGGGAAATTCTCTCACATTTGTTCAATTTACGTCTCTCCTATTTCAGATATCGTATTGGGCTAAGCGGAATCTCAAAGCGCATGAAATGACGAGTAAAATACACTATTAAACTTCTAGGGTAAAGCAAACAGAGACCCGATTAGATCATTTTATATTACGGATAATATAAGAATTCAGCGTAATTCTATCACGTTTCTTCAACTTACGCCGCTCCTGCTTGAGATAGCGTACTGGAATAGGCGGCAACTCAAAGCGCGTGGAATGGCTAGTAAAATGCACTATTAAACTTCTAGGGTATGGCAAACAGAGACCCGATTATATGATTTTATATTGTGGTTAATTTAAGAATTCAACGAAATTCTATCACACTTGTTCAATTTACGTCGCTCCTATTTCAGATAGCGTATTGGGCTAAGCGGCATCTCAAAGCGCATGAAATGGCGAGTAAAATGCACTATTAAACTTCTAGGGTAAGGCAAACAGGGACCAGATTAGATCATTTTATATTACGGTTAATGTAATAATTCAGCGTAATTCTATCACATTTGTTAAACTTACGTCGCTCCTATTTCAGGTAGCGTACTGGGCTAGGCGGCATCTTAAAGCGCGTGGCAGGGCGAGTAAAATGCACTATTAAACTTCTAGGCTAGGGCGAACAGAGACCCGATTAGATCATTTTATATTATGGTTAATTTAAGAATTCAACGAAATTCTATCACACTTGTTCAATTTACGTCGCTCCTATTTCAGATAGCGTATTGGGCTAAGCGGCATCTCAAAGCGCATGAAATGGCGAGTAAAGTGCACTATTAAACTTCTAGGGTAAGGCAAACTGGGACCCGATTTGACCATTTTATATTACGGTTAATATAAGAATTCAGCGAAATTCTATCACATTTGTTCAATTTACGTCGCTCCTATTTCAGATAGCGTATTGGGCTAAGCGGCATCTCAAAGCGCATGAAATGAGGAGAGAAATACACTATTAAACTTCTAGGGTAGGGCGAACAGAGACCCGATTAGATCATTTTACATTAAGCATAATATAAGAATTCAGGGAAATTCTCTCACATTTGTTCAATTTACGTCTCTCCTATTTCAGATATCGTATTGGGCTAAGCGGAATCTCAAAGCGCATGAAATGACGAGTAAAATACACTATTAAACTTCTAGGGTAAAGCAAACAGAGACCCGATTAGATCATTTTATATTACGGATAATATAAGAATTCAGCGTAATTCTATCACGTTTCTTCAACTTACGCCGCTCCTGCTTGAGATAGCGTACTGGAATAGGCGGCAACTCAAAGCGCGTGGAATGGCTAGTAAAATGCAGTACTAAACTTCTATGATAGGGCAATCAGAGACCCAATTAGATCATTTTATATTTTGTTCAATATAAGATTTCAGGGAAATTCTATCACATTTGTTCAATTTACGTCGGTCCTATTTCAGATAGCGTATTGGTCTACGCGGCATCTCAAAGCGCATGAAATGGCGAATAAAATGCACTACTAAACTTCTAGCCTAGGGCGAACAGAGACCCGATTACATCATTTTAAATTATGGTTAATAAAAGAATTCAGCGAAATTCTATCACATTTGTTCAACTTACATCGCTCCTATTTCTGATAGCGTACTGGGCTAGGCGCCATCTTAAAGCGCGTGGAATGGCGAGTAAAATGCACTACTAAACTTCTATGATAGGGCAATCAGAGACCCGATTAGATCATTTTATATTTTGTTTAATATAAGACTTCAGGGAAATTCTATCACATTTGATCAATTTACATCGCTCCTATTTCAGATAGCGTATTGGGCTAAGCGGCATCTCAAAGCGCATGAGATGGCGAGTAGAATGCACTATTAAACTTCTGGGGTAGGACAAACAGAGACCCGATTAGATCATTTTATATTATGGTTAATTTAAGAATTCAGCAAAATTCTATCCCATTTGTTCAATTTACGTCGCTCCTATTTCAGATAGCGTATTGGGCTACGCGGCATCTCAAAGCGCATGAAATGGCGAATACAAGGCACTATTAAACTTCTAGGCTAGGGCGAACAGAGACCCGATTAGATCATTTTACATTATGGTTAATAAAAGAATTCAGTGAAATTCTATCACATTTGTTCAACTTACGTCGCTCCTATTTCAGATAGCGTATTGGGCTATGCGGCATCTCAAAGCGCATGAAATGGCGAGGAAAATGCACTGGTAAACTTCTAGGGTAAGGCAAACAGGGACCCGATTAGATCATTTTATATTACGGTTAACATAACAATTCAGCGTAATTCTATGACATTTGTTAAACTTACGTCGCTCCTATTTCAGATAGCGTACTGGGCTAGGCGGCATCTTATAGCGCGTGGAATGGCGAGTAAAATGCACTATGAAACTTCTATGATAGGGCAATAAGAGACGCGATTAGATCATTTTATATTTTGGTTAATTTAAGGATTCAGCGAAATTCTATCACATTTGTTCAATTTACGTCGCTCCTATTTCACATAGCTTATTGGGCTAAGCGGCATCTCAAAGCGCATGAAATGAGGAGTGAGATGCACTATTAAACTTCTAGGGTAGGGCGAACAGAGACCCGATTAGGTCATTTTACATTAAGGTTAATATAAGAATTCAGGGAAATTCTATCACATTTGTTCAATTTACGTCTCTCCTATTTCAGATAGCGTATTGGGCTAGGCGGCATCTCAAAGCGCATGAAATGTCGAGTAAGATGTACTACTAAACTTCTAGGATAAGGCAAACAGAGAACCGATTAGATCATTTTATATTACGGATTATATAAGAATTCAGCGTAATTCTATCACATTTGTTCAACTTACGCCGCTCCTGCTTGAGATAGCGTACTGCACTAGGCGGCATCTTAAAGCGCGTTCAATGGCGAGTAAAATGCAGTACTAAACTTCTATGATAGGGCAATCGGAGTCCCGATTAGATCATTTTATATTTTGTTTAATATAAGATTTCAGGGAAATTCTATCACATTTGTTCAATTTACGTCGCTCCTATTTCAGATAGCGTATTGGCCTAAGCGGCATCTCAAAGCGCATGAAATGGCGAGTAAAATGCACTATTAAACTTCTAGGCTAGGGCAAACAGAGACCCGATTAGATCATTTTACATTAAGGTTAATATAAGAATTCAGGGAACTTCTATCACATTTGTTCAATTTACGTCGCTCCTATTTCAGATAGCGTATTGGGCTAAGCGGCATCTCAAAGCGCATTAAATGGCGAGCAAAATGCACTATTAAGCTTCTAGAGTATGGCAAAGAGAGACCCGATTAGATCATTTTATATTATGGTTAATTTAAGAATTCAACGAAATTCTATCACATTTGTTAAACTTACGTCGCTCCTATTTCAGATAGCGTACTGGGCTAGGCGGCATCTTAAAGCGCGTGGCAGGGCGAGCAAAATGCACTATTAAACTTCTAGGCTAGGGCGAACAGAGTCCCGATTAGATCATTTTATATTATGGTTAATTTAAGAATTCAATGAAATTCTATCACACTTGTTCAATTTACGTCGCTCCTATTTCAGATAGCGTATTGGGCTTAGCGGAATCTCAAAGCGCATGAAATGGCGAGTAAAATGCACTATTAAACTTCTAGGGTAAGGCAAACAGGGACCCGATTAGATCATTTTATATTACGGTTAATATAAGAATTCAGCGTAATTCTATCACATTTGTTAAACTTACGTCGCTCCTATTTCAGATAGCGTACTGGGCTAGGCGGCATCTTAAAGAGCGTGGCAGGGCGAGTAAAATGCACTATTAAACTTCTAGGCTAGGGCGAAAAGAGACCCGATTAGATCATTTTATATTATGGTTAATTTAAGAATTCAGCAAAATTCTATCACATCTGTTCAATTTACGTCGTTCCTATTTCAGATAGCGTACTGGGCTAGGCGGCATCTTAAAGCGCGTGGAATGGCGAGTAAAATGCACAATGAAACTTCTATGATAGGGCAATAAGAGACCCGATTCGATCATTTTATAATTTGGTTAATATAAGAATTCAGCGAAATTCTATCACATTTGTTCAATTTACGTCGCTCCTATTTCAGATAGCGTATTGGGCTAAGCGGCATCTCAAAGCGCATGAAATGAGGAGTGAAATGCACTATTAAACTTCTAGGGAGGGCGAACAGAGACCCGATTAGATCATTTTACATTAAGGTTAATATAAGAATTCAGGGAAATTCTATCACACTTGTTCAATTTACGTCTCTCCTATTTCAGATAGCGTATTGGGCTAGGCGGCATCTCAAAGCGCATGAAATGTCGAGTAAGATGTACTACTAAACTTCTAGGATAAGGCAAACAGAGAACCGATTAGATCATTTTATATTACGGATTATATAAGAATTCAGCGTAATTCTATCACATTTGTTCAACTTACGCCGCTCCTGCTTGAGATAGCGTACTGGACTAGGCGGCATCTTAAAGCGCGTGGAATGGCGAGTAAAATGCAGTACTAAACTTCTATGATAGGGCAATCGGAGTCCCGATTAGATCATTTTATATTTTGTTTAATATAAGATTTCAGGGAAATTCTATCACATTTGTTCAATTTACGTCGCTCCTATTTCAGATAGCGTATTTGCCTAAGCGGCATCTCAAAGCGCATGAAATGCCGAATAAAATGCACTATTAAACTTCTAGGCTAGGGCAAACAGAGACCCGATTAGATCATTTTACATTAAGGTTAATATAAGAATTCAGGGAACTTCTATCACATTTGTTCAATTTACGTCGCTCCTATTTCAGATAGCGTATTGGGCTAAGCGGCATCTCAAAGCGCATTAAATGGCGAGCAAAATGCACTATTAAGCTTCTAGGGTATGGCAAAGAGAGACCCGATTAGATCATTTTATATTATGGTTAATTTAAGAATTCAACGAAATTCTATCACACTTGTACAATTTACGTCGCTCCTATTTCAGATAGCGTATTGGGCTAAGCGGCATCTCAAAGCGCATGAAATGGTGAGTAAACTGCACTATTAAACTTCTAGGGTAAGGCAAACAGGGACCCGATTAGATCATTTTATATTACGGTTAATATAAGAATTCAGCGTAATTCTATCACATTTGTTAAACTTACGTCGCTCCTATTTCAGATAGCGTACTGGGCTACGCGGCATCTTAAAGCGCGTGTCAGGGCGAGTAAAATGCACTATTAAACTTCTAGGCTAGGGCGAACAGAGACCCGATTAGATCATTTTATATTATGGTTAATTTAAGAATTCAAAGAAATTCTATCACACTTGTTCAATTTACGTCGCTCCTATTTCAGATAGCGTATTGGGCTAAGCGGCATCTCAAAGCGCATGAAATGGCGAGTAAAATGCACTATTAAACTTCTAGGGTAAGGCAAACAGGGACCCGATTAGATCATTTTATATTATGGTTAATATAAGAATTAAGCGTAATTCTATCACATTTGTTCAATTTACGTCACTCCTATTTCAGATAGCCTACTGGGCTAGCCGGCATTTTAAAGCGCGTGGAATAGCGAGTAAAATGCACTATTAGCCTTCTATGATAGGGCAATCAGAGACCCGATTAGATCATTTATATTTTGGTTAATATAAGAATTCAGCGAAATCCTATCACATTTGTTCAATTTACGTCGCTCCTATTTTAGATAGCGTATTGGGCCAAGCGCCATCTCAAAGCGCATGAAATCGCGAATAAAATGCACTATTAAACTTCTCGGCTAGGGCAATCAGAGACCCGATTAGATCATTTTATATTTTCGTTAATATAAGAATTCAGCGAAATCCAATCACATTTGTTCAATTTACGTCGCTCCTATTCCAGATAGCGGATTGGGTTAAGCGGCATCTCAAAGCGCATGAAATTACGAGTGAAATGCGCTATTAAACTTCTAGGGTAGGGAAAACAGAGACCCG
Organism: Macropis europaea; assembly: GCA_916610135.2. Classification (NCBI taxonomy): domain Eukaryota; kingdom Metazoa; phylum Arthropoda; class Insecta; order Hymenoptera; family Melittidae; genus Macropis; species Macropis europaea. The sequence continues at coordinate 174,123 of CAKAJE020002095.1, forward strand.
ATTAAATCATTTTATATTACGGTTAATATAAGATTTCAGGGAAATTCTATCACATTTGTTCAATTTACGTCGCTCCTATTTCAGATGGCGTATTGGGCTAAGCGGCATCTCGAAGCGCATGAAATGGCGAGTGTAATGCACTATTAAACTTCTAGGATAAGGCAAACAGAGACCCGATTAGATCATTTTATATTACGGTTAATATAAGATTTCAGGGAAATTCTATCACATTTGTTCAATTTACATCGCTCCTATTTCAGATAGCGTATTGGGCTAAGCGGTGTCTCAAAGCGCATGAAATGACGAGTAAAATGCACTATTAAACTTCTAGGGTAGAGCAAACAGAGACCCGATTAGTTCATTTTATATTATAGTGAATTTAAAAATTCAGCGAAATTCTCTCACATTTGTTCAAATAACGTCGATCCTATTTCAGACAGGGTATTGGGCTAATCGGCATCTCAAAGCGCATGAAATGGCGAGTAAAATGCACTATTAAACTTCTAGCATAAGGCAAACAGAGACCCGATTAGATCATTTTATATTTCGGTTAATATAAGAATTCAGCGTAATTCTATCACATTTGTTCAACTTACGTCGCTCCTATTTCAGATAGCGTAATGGGCTAGGCGGCATCTTAAAGCGCGTGGAAGGGCGAGTAAAATGCACTACGGAACTTCTATGATAGGGCAATCAGAGACCCAATTAGATCATTTTATATTTTGGTTAATATAAGAATTCAGCGAAATTCTATCACATTTGTTCAATTTATGTCGCTCCTATTTCAGATAGCTTATTGGGCTAAGCGGCATCTCAAAGCGCATGAAATGGCGAGTGAAATGCACTATTAAACTTCTAGGGTAGGGCGAACAGAGACTCGATTAGATCAGTTTACATTAATGTTAATATGAGAATTCAGCGAAATTCTATCACATTTGTTCAATTTACGTCGCTCCTATTTCAGATAGCTTATTGGGCTAAGCGGCATCTCAAAGCGCATGAAATGTCGAGTAAAATGCACTATTAAACTTCTAGGATAAGGCAAACAGAGACCCGATTAGATCATTTTATATTTCGGTTAATATAAGAATGCAGCGTAATTCTATCACATTTGTTCAATTTACGTCGTTCCTATTTCAGATAGCATACTGGGCTAGGCGCATCTTAAAGAGCGTGGAATGGCGAGTAAAATGCACTATTAAACTTCTATGATAGGGCAATCAGAGACCCGATTAGATCATTTTATATTTTGGTTAATATAAGAATTCAGCGGAATTCTATCACATTTGTTCAATTTACGTCGCTCCTATTTCAGATAGCTTATTGGGCTAAGCGGCATCTCAAAGCGCATGAAATGACGAGTGAAATGCACTATTAAACTTCTAGGGTAGGGCGAACAGAGACTCGATTAGATCAGTTTACATTAATGTTAATATGAGAATTCAGCGAAATTCTATCACATTTGTTCAATTTACGTCGCTCCTATTTCAGATAGCTTATTGGGCTAAGCGGCATCTCAAAGCGCATGAAATGTTGAGTAAAATGCACTATTAAACTTCTAGGGTAGGGCGAACAGAGACTCGATTAGATCATTTTATATTATGGTTAATTTAAGAATTCAGCGAAATTCTATCACATTTGTTCAATTTACGTCGCTTCCATTTCAGATAGCGTATTGGGCTACGCGGCATCTCAAAGCGCATTAAATGGCGAGTACAATGCACTATTAAACTTCTACGGTAAGGCAAACAGAGACCCGATTAGATCATTTTATATTACGGTTAATCTAAGAATTCAGCGTAATTGTATCACATTTGTTCAACTGACGTCGCTCCTATTTCAGATAGCGTACTGGGCTAGACGGCACCTTAAAGCGCGTGGAAGGGCGAGTAAAATGCACTACTAAACTTCTATGATAGGGCAATCAGAGACCCGATTAGATCATTTTATATTTTGTTTAATATAAGATTTCAAGGAAATTCTATCACATTTCTTCAATTTACGTCGCTCCTATTTCAGTTAGCGTATTCGGCTAAACGGCATCTCAAAGCGCATGAAATGGGGAGTAAAATGCACTATTAAACTTCTAGGGTAGGGCAAACAGAGACCCGATAAGATCATTTTATGTTATTGTTAATTTAAGAATTCAGCGAAATTCTATCACATTTGTTCAATTTACGTCTCTCCTATTTCAGATAGCGTAGTGGGTTAAGCGGCATCGCAAAGCGCATGAAATGGCGAGTGAAATCCACTATTAAACTTCTAGGGTAAGGCAAAGAGAGACCCGATTAGATCATTTTACATTACGGTTAATATAAGAATTCAGCGAATTCCTATCACGTTTGTTCAATTTACGTCGCTCCTACTTCAGATGGCGTATTGGGCTAAGCGGCATCTCAAAGCGCATGAAATGGCGAATAAAATGGACTATTAAACTTCTCGGCTAGGGCGAACAGAGACCCGATTAGATCATTTTATATTATGGTTAATTTAAGAATTTAGCAAAATTCTATCACATTTGTTCAATTTACGTCGCTCCTATTTCAGATAGGGTACTGGGCTAGGCGGCATCTTAATGCGCGTGGAATGGCGAGTGAAATTCACTATTTAACTTCGATGGTAGGGCCATCAGAGACCCGATTAGATCATTTTATATTTGGGTTAATATAAGAATTCAGCGAAATTCTATCACATTTGTTCAATTTACGTCGCTCACGTTTCAGATAGCGGATTGGGCTAAGCGGCATCTCAAAGCGCATGAAATGGCGAGTAAAATGCACTATGAAACTTCTAGGGTAGGGCAAACAGAGACCCGATTAGATCATTTTATATTACCGTTAATTTAAGGATTCAGCAAAATTCTATCACATTTGTTCAATTTACGTCGTTCCTATTTCAGATAGCGTACTGGGCTAGACGGCATCTCACAGCGCGTGGAATGGCGAGTAAAATACCCTATGAAACTGCTATGATAGTGCAAGCAGAGACCCGATTAGATCATTTTATATTTTGGTTAATATAAGGATTCAGCGAAATTCTATCACATTTGTTCAATTTACGTCGCTCCTATTTCAGGTAGCGTATTGGGCTAAGCGGCATCTCAAAGCGCATGAAATGGCGAGTGAAGTGCACTATTAAACTTCTAGAGTAGGGCGAACAGAGACCCGATTAGATCATTTTACATTAAGGTTAATATAAGAATTAAGCGTAATTCTATCACATTTGTTGAATTTACGTCACTCCTATTTCAGATAGCCTACTGGGCTATCCTGCATCTTAAAGCGCGTGGAATAGCGAGTAAAATGCACTAATAGCCTTCTATGATAGGGCAATCAGAGACCCGATTAGATCATTTCACATTAAGGTTAATATAAGAATTCAGCGAAATTCTATCACATTTGTTCAATTTACGTCGCTCATATTTCAGATAGCCTACTGGGCTAGCCGGCATCTTAAAGCGCGTGGAATAGCGAGTGAAATGCACTATTAAACTTCTAGAGTAGGGCGAACAGAGACCCGATTAGATCATTTTACATTAAGGTTAATATAAGAATTCAGCGAATTTCTATCACATTTGTTCAATCTACGTCGCTCATATTTCAGATAGCGTATTGGGCTAAGCGGCATCTCAAAGCGCATGAAATGTCGAATAAAATGCACTATTGAACTTCTAGGCTAGGGCAAACAGAGACCCGATTAGATCATTTTACATTAAGGTTAATATAAGAATTCAGGGAACTTCTATCACATTTGTGAAATTTACGTCGCTCCTATTTCAGATAGCGTATTGGGCTAAGCGGCATCTCAAAGCGCATTAAATGGCGAGCAAAATGCACTATTACAGTTCTAGGGTATGGCAAACAGAGACCCGATTAGATCATTTTATATTATTGTTAATTTAAGAATTCAACGAAATTCTATCACACTTGTTCAATTTACGTCGCTCCTATTTCAGATAGCGTATTGGGCTAAGCGGCATCTCAAAGCGCATGAAATGGCGAGTAAAATGCACTATAAACTTCTAGGGTAAGGCAAACAGGGACCCGATTAGATCATTTTATATTACGGTTAATATAAGAATTCAGCGTAATTCTATCACATTTGTTAAACTTACGTCGCTCCTATTTCAGATAGCGTACTGGGCTAGGCGGCATCTTAAAGCGCGTGGCAGGGCGAGTAAAATGCACTATTAAACTTCTAGGCTAGGGCGAACAGAGACCCGATTAGATCATTTTATATTATGGTTAATTTAAGAATTCAACGAAATTCTATCACACTTGTTCAATTTACGTCGCTCCTATTTCAGATAGCGTATTGGGCTAAGCGGCATCTCAAAGCGCATGAAATGGCGAGTAAAATGCACTATTAAACTTCTCGGCTAGGGAGAACAGAAACCCGATTAGATCATTTTATATTATGGTTAATTTAAGAATTCAGGGAAATTCTATCACATTTGTTCAATTTACGTCGCTCCTATTTCAGATAGCGTACGGGGCTAGGCGGCATCTTAAAGCGCGTGGAATGGCGAGTGAAATTCACTATTTAACTTCGATGTTAGGGCAATCAGGGACCCGATTAGATCATTTTATATTTGGGTTAATATAAGAATTCAGGGTAATTCTATCACATTTGTTCAATTTACGTCGCTCTTATTTCAGATAGCGTATTGGGCTAAGCGGCATCTCAATGCGCATGAAATGGCGAGTAAAATGCACTATTAAACTTCCAGGGTAGGACAAACAGAGACCCGATTAGATCATTTTATATTATGGTTAATTTAAGAATTCAGCGAAATTCTATCACATTTGTTCAATTTACGTCGCTCCTATTTCAGATAGCGTATTGGGCTAAGCGGCTTCTCAAAGCGCATGAAGTTAGGAGTAAAATGCACTATTAAACTTCTAGGGTAGGGCAAGCAGAGACCCGATTAGATCATTTTATGTTATGGTTAATTTAAGAATTCAGCGAAATTCTATCACATTTGTTCAATTTACGTCGCTCCTATTTCAGGTAGCGTATTGGGCTAAGCGGCATCTCAATGCGCATGAAATGGCGAATAAAATGCACTGTTAAACTTCTAGGCTAGGGCGAACAGAGACCCGATTAGATCATTTTACATTATGGTTAATAAAAGAATTCAGCGAAATTCTATCACATTTGTTCAACTTACGTCGCTCCAATTTCAGATAGCGTATTGGGATAAGCGGCATCTCAAAGCGCATGAATTGGCGAGTAAAATATACAATTAAACTTCTAGGGTAGATCAAACAGAGAACCGATTAGATCATTTTATATTGTGGTTAATTTAAGAATTCAGCAAAATTCTATCACATTCGTTCAATTTACGTCGCTCCTATTTCAGATAGCGTACTGGGCTAGGCGGAAACTTAAAGCGCGTGGAATGGCGAGTAAAATGCACTATTAAACTTCTATGATAGGGCAATCAGTGACCCGATTAGATCATTTTATATTATAGTTAATTTAAGAATTCAGCGAAATTCTATCACATTTGTTCAATTTACGTCGCTCCTATTTCAGATAGCGTATTTGGATAAGCGGCATCTCAAAGCGCATGAAATGGCGAGTAAAATGCAATACTAAACTTCTAGGATAAGGCAAACAGAGACCCGATTAGATCATTTTATATTACGGTTAATATAAGAATTAAGCGTAATTCTATCACATTTGTTCAATTTACATCGCTCCTATTTCAGATAGGTTACAGGGGTAAGCGGCATCTTAAAGCGCATGAAATGACGAGAGAAATGCACTATTAAACTTCTAGGGTACGGCGAACAGAGACCCGATTAGATCATTTTACATTAAGGTTAATATAAGAATTCAGCGAAATTCTATCACATTTGTTCAATTTACGTCGCTGATATTTCAGATAGCGTATTGGGCTCAGCGGCATCTCAAAGTGCATGAAATGGCGAATAAAATGCACTATTAAACTTCTAGGGTATGGCAGACAGAGACCCGATTTGATCATTTTATATAATGGTTAATTTAAGAATTCAACGAAATTCTATCACATTTGTTCAATTTACGTCGCTCCTATTTCAGATAGCGTACTGGGCTAGGCGTCATCTTAAAGCGCGTGGAATGGCGAGTAAAATGCACTATTAAACTTCTATGGTAGGGCAATCAGACACCCGATTATATCATTTTATATTTTGGTTAATATAAGGATTCAGCGAAATTCTATCACATTTGTTCAATTTACGTCCCTCGTATTTCAGGTAGCGTATTGGGCTAAGCGGCATCTCAAAGCGCATGAAATGGCGAGTGAAGTGCACTATTAAACTTCTAGAGTAGGGCGAACAGAGACCCGATTAGATCATTTCACATTAAGGTTAATATAAGAATTAAGCGTAATTCTATCACATTTGTTGAATATACGTCACTCCTATTTCAGATAGCCTACTGGGCTAGCCTGCATCTTAAAGCGCGTGGAATATCGAGTAAAATGCACTAATAGCCTTCTATGATAGGGCAATCAGAGACCCGATTAGATCATTTTATATTTTGGTTAATATAAGAATTCAGCGAAATCCTATCACGATTGTTCAATTTACGTCGCTCCTATTTCAGATAGCGTACTGGGCTAGGCGGCATCTTAAAGCGCGTGGAATGGCGAGTGAAATGCACTATTAAACTTCTCGGCTAGGGCGAACAGAAACCCGATTAGATCATTTTATATTATGGTTAATTTAAGAATTCAGGGAAATTCTATCACATTTGTTCAATTTACGTCGCTCCTATTTCAGATAGCGTATTTGGATAAGCGGCATCTCAAAGCGCATGAAATGGCGAGTAAAATGCAATACTAAACTTCTAGGATAAGGCAAACAGAGACACGATTAGATCATTTTATATTACGGTTAATATAAGAATTAAGCGTAATTCTATCACATTTGTTCAATTTACATCGCTCCTATTTCAGATAGGTTACAGGGGTAAGCGGCATCTTAAAGCGCATGAAATGACGAGAGAAATGCACTATTAAACTTCTAGGGTAGGGCGAACAGAGACCCGATTAGATCATTTTACATTAAGGTTAATATAAGAATTCAGCGAAATTCTATCACATTTGTTCAATTTACGTCGCTGATATTTCAGATAGCGTATTGGGCTCAGCGGCATCTCAAAGCGCATGAAATGTCGAATAAAATGCACTATTAAACTTCTAGGCTAGGGCAAACAGAGACCCGATTAGATCATTTCACATTAAGGTTAATATAAGAATTCAGGGAACTTCTATCACATTTGTTCAATTTACGTCGCTCCTATTTCAGATAGCGTATTGGGCTAAGCGGCATCTCAAAGCGCATTAAATGGCGAGCAAAATGCACTATTAAACTTCTAGGGTATGGCAAACAGAGACCCGATTAGATCATTTTATATTAAGGTTAATATAAGAATTCAGCGAATTTCTATCACATTTGTTCAATTTACGTCGCTCATATTTCAGATAGCGTATTGGGCTAAGCGGCATCTCAAAGCGCATGAAATGGCGAGTAAAATGCGCTACTAACCTTCTATGATAGGGCAATCAGGGACCCGATTAGATCATTTTATATTTTGTTTAATATAAGATTTCAGGGAAATTCTATCACATTTGTTCAATTTACGTCGCTCCTATTTCAGATAGCGTATTGGGCTAAGCGGCATCGCAAAGCGCATGAAATGGCGAGTAAAATGCACTATTAAACTTCTCGGCTAGGGCCAACAGAAACCCGATTAGATCATTTTATATTATGGTTAATTTAAGAATTCAGGGAAATTCTATCACATTTGTTCAATTTACGTCGCTCCTATTTCAGATAGCGTATTGGGCTAAGCGGCATTTCAAAGCGCATGAAATGGCGAGTAAAATGCACTATTAAACTTCTATGATAGGGCAATCAGTGACCCGATTAGATCATTTTATATTATAGTTAATTTAAGAATTCAGCGAAATTCTATCACATTTGTTCAATTTACGTCGCTCCTATTTCAGATAGCGTATTTGGATAAGCGGCATCTCAAAGCGCATGAAATGGCGAGTAAAATGCAATACTAAACTTCTAGGATAAGGCAAACAGAGACACGATTAGATCATTTTATATTACGGTTAATATAAGAATTAAGCGTAATTCTATCACATTTGTTCAATTTACATCGCTCCTATTTCAGATATGTTACAGGGGTAAGCGGCATCTTAAAGCGCATGAAATTACGAGAGAAATGCACTATTTAACTTCTAGGGTAGGGCGAACAGAGACCCGATTAGATCATTTTACATTAAGGTTAATATAAGAATTCAGCGAAATTCTATCACATTTGTTCAATTTACGTCGCTGATATTTCAGATAGCGTATTGGGCTCAGCGGCATCTCAAAGCGCTCGAAATGCCGAATAAAATGCACTATTAAACTTCTAGGGTATGGCAGACAGAGACCCGATTTGATCATTTTATATTATGGTTAATTGAAGAATTCAACGAAATTCTATCACACTTGTTCAATTTACGTCGTTCCTATTTCAGATAGCGTACTGGGCTAGGCGGCATCTTAAAGCGCGTGGAATGGCGAGTAAAATACCCTATGAAACTTCTATGATAGGGCAATAAGAGACCCGATTAGATCATTTCATATTTGGGTTAATATAAGGATTCAGCGAAATTCTATCACATTTGCTCAATTTACGTCGCTCCTATTTCAGATAGCGTACTGGGCTAGGCGTCATCTTAAAGCGCGTGGAATGGCGAGTAAAATGCCCTATTAAACTTCTATGATAGGGCAATCAGAGACCCGATTAGATCATTTTATATTTTGGTTAATATAAGGATTCAGCGAAATTCTATCACATTTGTTCAATTTACGTCCCTCGTATTTCAGGTAGCGTATTGGGCTAAGCGGCATCTCAAAGCGCATGAAATGGCGAGTGAAGTGCACTATTAAACTTCTAGAGTAGGGCGAACAGAGACCCGATTAGATCATTTCACATTAAGGTTAATATAAGAATTAAGCGTAATTCTATCACATTTGTTGAATTTACGTCACTCCTATTTCAGATAGCCTACTGGGCTAGCCTGCATCTTAAAGCGCGAGGAATAGCGAGTAAAAGGCACTATTAGCCTTCTATGATAGGGCAATCAGAGACCCGATTAGATCATTTTATATTTTGGTTAATATAAGAATTCAGCGAAATCCTATCACGATTGTTCAATTTACGTCGCTCCTATTTCAGATAGCGTACTGGGCTAGGCGGCATCTTAAAGCGCGTGGAATGGCGAGTGAAATTCACTATTTAACTTCGATGATAGGGCAATGAGGGACCCGATTAGATCATTTTATATTTGGGTTAATATAAGAATTCAGGGAAATTCTATCACATTTGTTCAATTTACGTCGCTCTTATTTCAGATAGCGTATTGGGCTAAGCGGCATCTCAATGCGCATGAAATGGCGAGTAAAATGCACTATTAAACTTCTAGGGTAGGACAAACAGAGACCCGATTAGATCATTTTATATTATGGTTAATTTAAGAATTCAGCGAAATTCTATCACATTTGTTCAATTTACGTCGCTCCTATTTCGGATAGCGTATTGGGCTAAGCGGCATTTCAAAGCGCATGAAATGGCGAGTAAAATGCACTATTAAACTTCTACGGTAGGGCAAACAGAGACCCGATTAGATCATTTTATATTATGGTTAATTTAAGAATTCAGCAAAATTCTATCACATTTGTTCAATTTACGTCGCTCCTATTTCAGATAGCGTATTGGGCTAAGCGGCTTCTCAAAGCGCATGAAATTAGGAGTAAAATGCACTATTAAACTTCTAGGGTAGGGCAAGCAGAGACCCGATTAGATCATTTTATGTTATGGTTAATTTAAGAATTCAGCGAAATTCTATCACATTTGTTCAATTTACGTCGCTCCTATTTCAGATAGCGTATTGGGCTAAGCGGCATCTCAAAGCGCATGAAATGGCGAGTAAAATGCAATACTAAACTTCTAGGATAAGGCAAACAGAGACACGATTAGATCATTTTATATTACGGTTAATATAAGAATTAAGCGTAATTCAATCACATTTGTTCAATTTACATCGCTCCTATTTCAGATAGGTTACAGGGGTAAGCGGCATCTTAAAGCGCATGAAATGACGAGAGAAATGCACTATTAAACTTCTAGGGTAGGGCGAACAGAGACCCGATTAGATCATTTTACATTAAGGTTAATATAAGAATTCAGCGAAATTCTATCACATTTGTTCAATTTACGTCGCTGATATTTCAGATAGCGTATTGGGCTCAGCGGCATCTCAAAGCGCATGAAATGCCGAATAAAATACACTATTAAACTTCTAGGGTATGGCAGACAGAGACCCGATTTGATTATTTTATATTATGGTTAATTTAAGAATTCAACGAAATTCTATCACACTTGTTCAATTTACGTCGTTCCTATTTCAGATAGCGTACTGGGCTAGGCGGCACCTTAAAGCGCGTGGAATGGCGAGTAAAATACCCTATGAAACTTCTATGATAGGGCAATAAGAGACCCGATTAGATCATTTTATATTTTGGTTAATATAAGGATTCAGCGAAATTCTATCACATTTGTTCAATTTACGTCGCTCCTATTTCAGATAGCGTATTGGGCTAAGCGGCATCTTAAAGCGCGTGGAATGGCGAGTAAAATGCACTATTAAACTTCTAGGGTAGGGCGAACAGAGACCCGATTAGATCATTTTACATTAAGGTTAATATAAGAATTCAGGGAAATTCTATCACATTTGTTCAATTTACGTTGCTCCTATTTCAGGTAGCGTATTGGGCTAAGCGGCATCTCAAAGCGCATGAAATGGCGAGTGAAGTGCACTATTAAACTTCTAGAGTAGGGCGAACAGAGACCCGATTAGATCATTTTATATTAAGGTTAATATAAGAATTAAGCGTAATTCTATCACATTTGTTGAATTTACGTCACTCCTATTTCAGATAGCCTACTGGGCTAGCCTGCATCTTAAAGCGCGTGGAATATCGAGTAAAATGCACTATTAGCCTTCTATGATAGGGCAATCAGAGACCCGATTAGATCATTTTATATTTTGGTTAATATAAGAATTCAGCGAAATCCTATCACGATTGTTCAATTTACGTCGCTCCTATTTCAGATAGCGTATTGGGCTAAGCGGCATCTCAAAGCGCATTAAATGGCGAGCAAAATGCACTATTAAACTTCTAGGGTATGGCAAACAGAGACCCGATTAGATCATTTTATATTATTGTTAATTTAAGAATTCAACGAAATTCTATCACACTTGTTCAATTTACGTCGCTCCTATTTCAGATAGCGTATTGGGCTAAGCGGCATCTCAAAGCGCATGAAATGGCGAGTAAAATGCACTATTAAACTTCTAGGGTAAGGCAAACAGGGACCCGATTAGATCATTTTATATTACGGTTAATATAAGAATTCAGCGTAATTCTATCACATTTGTTAAACTTACGTCGCTCCTATTTCAGATAGCGTACTGGGCTAGGCGGCATCTCAAAGCATATGACATGGCAAGTGAAGTGCACTATTAAACTTCTAGAGTAGGGCGAACAGAGACCCGATTAGATCATTTTACATTAAGGTTAATATAAGAATTAAGCGTAATTCTATCACATTTGTTGAATTTACGTCACTCCTATTTCAGATAGCCTACTGGGCTAGCCTGCATCTTAAAGCGCGAGGAATAGCGAGTAAAAGGCACTATTAGCCTTCTATGATAGGGCAATCAGAGACCCGATTAGATCATTTTATATTTTGGTTAATATAAGAATTCAGCGAAATCCTATCACGATTGTTCAATTTACGTCGCTCCTATTTCAGATAGCGTACTGGGCTAGGCGGCATCTTAAAGCGCGTGGAATGGCGAGTGAAATTCACTATTTAACTTCGATGATAGGGCAATGAGGGACCCGATTAGATCATTTTATATTTGGGTTAATATAAGAATTCAGGGAAATTCTATCACATTTGTTCAATTTACGTCGCTCTTATTTCAGATAGCGTATTGGGCTAAGCGGCATCTCAATGCGCATGAAATGGCGAGTAAAATGCACTATTAAACTTCTAGGGTAGGACAAACAGAGACCCGATTAGATCATTTTATATTATGGTTAATTTAAGAATTCAGCGAAATTCTATCACATTTGTTCAATTTACGTCGCTCCTATTTCGGATAGCGTATTGGGCTAAGCGGCATTTCAAAGCGCATGAAATGGCGAGTAAAATGCACTATTAAACTTCTACGGTAGGGCAAACAGAGACCCGATTAGATCATTTTATATTATGGTTAATTTAAGAATTCAGCAAAATTCTATCACATTTGTTCAATTTACGTCGCTCCTATTTCAGATAGCGTATTGGGCTAAGCGGCTTCTCAAAGCGCATGAAATTAGGAGTAAAATGCACTATTAAACTTCTAGGGTAGGGCAAGCAGAGACCCGATTAGATCATTTTATGTTATGGTTAATTTAAGAATTCAGCGAAATTCTATCACATTTGTTCAATTTACGTCGCTCCTATTTCAGATAGCGTATTGGGCTAAGCGGCATCTCAAAGCGCATGAAATGGCGAGTAAAATGCAATACTAAACTTCTAGGATAAGGCAAACAGAGACACGATTAGATCATTTTATATTACGGTTAATATAAGAATTAAGCGTAATTCAATCACATTTGTTCAATTTACGTCGCTGATATTTCAGATAGCGTATTGGGCTCAGCGGCATCTCAAAGCGCATGAAATGCCGAATAAAATACACTATTAAACTTCTAGGGTATGGCAGACAGAGACCCGATTTGATCATTTTATATTATGGTTAATTTAAGAATTCAACGAAATTCTATCACACTTGTTCAATTTACGTCGTTCCTATTTCAGATAGCGTACTGGGCTAGGCGGCACCTTAAAGCGCGTGGAATGGCGAGTAAAATACCCTATGAAACTTCTATGATAGGGCAATAAGAGACCCGATTAGATCATTTTATATTTTGGTTAATATAAGGATTCAGCGAAATTCTATCACATTTGTTCAATTTACGTCGCTCCTATTTCAGATAGCGTATTGGGCTAAGCGGCATCTTAAAGCGCGTGGAATGGCGAGTAAAATGCACTATTAAACTTCTAGGGTAGGGCGAACAGAGACCCGATTAGATCATTTTACATTAAGGTTAATATAAGAATTCAGGGAAATTCTATCACATTTGTTCAATTTACGTTGCTCCTATTTCAGGTAGCGTATTGGGCTAAGCGGCATCTCAAAGCGCATGAAATGGCGAGTGAAGTGCACTATTAAACTTCTAGAGTAGGGCGAACAGAGACCCGATTAGATCATTTTATATTAAGGTTAATATAAGAATTAAGCGTAATTCTATCACATTTGTTGAATTTACGTCACTCCTATTTCAGATAGCCTACTGGGCTAGCCTGCATCTTAAAGCGCGTGGAATATCGAGTAAAATGCACTATTAGCCTTCTATGATAGGGCAATCAGAGACCCGATTAGATCATTTTATATTTTGGTTAATATAAGAATTCAGCGAAATCCTATCACGATTGTTCAATTTACGTCGCTCCTATTTCAGATAGCGTATTGGGCTAAGCGGCATCTCAAAGCGCATTAAATGGCGAGCAAAATGCACTATTAAACTTCTAGGGTATGGCAAACAGAGACCCGATTAGATCATTTTATATTATTGTTAATTTAAGAATTCAACGAAATTCTATCACACTTGTTCAATTTACGTCGCTCCTATTTCAGATAGCGTATTGGGCTAAGCGGCATCTCAAAGCGCATGAAATGGCGAGTAAAATGTACTATTAAACTTCTAGGGTAAGGCAAACAGGGACCCGATTAGATCATTTTATATTACGGTTAATATAAGAATTCAGCGTAATTCTATCACATTTGTTAAACTTACGTCGCTCCTATTTCAGATAGCGTACTGGGCTAGGCGGCATCTCAAAGCATATGACATGGCAAGTGAAGTGCACTATTAAACTTCTAGAGTAGGGCGAACAGAGACCCGATTAGATCATTTTACATTAAGGTTAATATAAGAATTAAGCGTAATTCTATCACATTTGTTGAATTTACGTCACTCCTATTTCTGATAGCCTACTGGGCTAGCCTGCATCTTAAAGCGCTTGGAATAGCGAGTAAAATGCACTATTACCCTTCTATGATAGGGCAATCAGAGACCCGATTAGATCATTTTATATTTTGGTTAATATAAGAATTCAGCGAAATCCTATCACGATTGTTCAATTTTCGTCGCTCCCATTTCAGATAGCGTACTGGGCTAGGCGGCATCTTAAAGCGCGTGGAATGAAGAGTGAAATTCACTATTTAACTTCGATGATAGGGCAATCAGGGACCCGATTAGATCATTTTATATTTGGGTTAATATAAGAATTCAGGGAAATTCTATCACATTTGTTCAATTTACGTCGCTCCTATTTCAGATAGCTTATTGTGCTAAGCGGCATCTCGAAGCGCATGAAATGAGGAGTGAAATGCACCATTAAACTTCTAGGGTAGGGCGAACAGAGACCCGATTAGATCATTTTACATTAAGGTTAATATAAGAATTCAGCGAAATTCTATCACATTTGTTCAGTTTACGTCGCTCATATTTCAGATAGCCTACTGGGCTAGCCGGCGTCTTAAAGCGCGTGGAATAGCGAGTGAAATGCACTATTAAACTTCTAGAGTAGGGCGAACAGAGACCCGATTAGATCATTTTACATTAAGGTTAATATAAGAATTCAGCGAATTTCTATCACATTTGTTCAATTTACGTCGCTCATATTTCAGATAGCGTATTGGGCTAAGCGGCATCTCAAAGCGCATGAAATGGCGAGTAAAATGCGCTACTAACCTTCTATGATAGGGCAATCAGGGACCCGATTAGATCATTTTATATTTTGTTTAATATAAGATTTCAGGGAAATTCTATCACATTTGTTCAATTTACGTCGCTCCTATTTCAGATAGCGTATTGGGCTAAGCGGCATCTCAAAGCGCATGAAATGGCGAATAAAATGCTCTATTAAACTTCTAGGCTAGGGCAAACAGAGACCCGATTAGATCATTTTACATTAAGGTTAATATAAGAATTCAGGGAAATTCTATCACATTTGTTCAATTTACGTCGCTCCTATTTCAGATAGCGTATTGGGCTAAGCGGCATCTCAAAGCGCATGAAATGTCGAATAGAATGCACTATTAAGCTTCTAGGCTAGGGCAAACAGAGACCCGATTAGATCATTTTACATTAAGGTTAATATAAGAATTCAGGGAACTTCTATCACATTTGTTCAATTTACGTCGCTCCTATTTCAGATAGCGTATTGGGCTAAGCGGCATCTCAAAGCGCATTAAATGGCGAGCAAAATGCACTATTACACTTCTAGGGTATGGCAAACAGAGACCCGATTAGATCATTTTATATTATTGTTAATTTAAGAATTCATCGAAATTCTATCACACTTGTTCAATTTACGTCGCTCCTATTTCAGATAGCGTATTGGGCTAAGCGGCATCTCAGAGCGCATGAAATGGCGAGTAAAATGCACTATTAAACTTCTAGGGTAAGGCAAACAGGGACCCGATTAGATCATTTTATATTACGGTTAATATAAGAATTCAGCGTAATTCTATCACATTTGTTAAACTTACGTCGCTCCTATTTCAGATAGCGTACTGGGCTAGGCGGCGTCTTAAAGCGCGTGGCAGGGCGAGTAAAATGCACTATGAAACTTCTATGATAGGGCAATAAGAGAACCGATTAGATCATTTTATATTTTGGTTAATTTAAGAATTCAACGAAATTCTATCACACTTGTTCAATTTACGTCGTTCCTATTTCAGATAGCGTACTGGGCATGCGGCATCTTAAAGCGCGTGGAATGGCGAGTAAAATACCTTATGAAACTTCTATGATAGGGCAATAAGAGACCCGATTAGATCATTTTATATTTTGGTTAATATAAGGATTCAGCGAAATTCTATCACATTTGTTCAATTTACGTCGCTCCTATTTCAGATAGCGTACTGGGCTAGGCGTCATCTTAAAGCGCGTGGAATGGCGAGTAAAATGCACTATTAAACTTCTATGATAGGGCAATCAGAGACCCGATTAGATCATTTTATATTTTGGTTAATATAAGGATTCAGCGAAATTGTATCACATTTGTTCAATTTACGTCGCTCCTATTTCAGGTAGCGTATTGGGCTAAGCGGCATCTCAAAGCGCATGAAATGGCGAGTGAAGTGCACTATTAAACTTCTAGGGTAAGGGAAAGAGAGACCCGATTAGATCATTTTATATTACGGTTAATACAAGAATTAAGCGTAATTCTATCACATTTATTGAATTTACGTCACTCCTATTTCAGATAGCCTACTGGGCTAGCCTGCATCTTAAAGCGCGTGGAATAGCGAGTAAAATGCACTATTAGCCTTCTATGATAGGGCAATCAGAGACCCGATTAGATCATTTTATATTTTGGTTAATATAAGAATTCAGCGAAATCCTATCACGTTTGTTCAATTTACGTCGCCCCTATTTCAGATAGCGTACTGGGCTAGGCGGCATCTTAAAGCGCGTGGAATGGCGAGTGAACTTCACTATTTAACTTCGATGATAGGGCAATCAGGGACCCTATTAGATCATTTTACATTAAGGTTAATATAAGAATTCAGCGAAATTCTATCACATTTGTTCAATTTACGTCGCTGGTATTTCAGATAGCGTATTGGGCTCAGCGGCATCTCAAAGCGCATGAAATGCCGAATAAAATACACTATTAAACTTCTAGGGTATGGCAGACAGAGACCCGATTTGATCATTTTATATTATGGTTAATTTAAGAATTCAACGAAGTTCTATCACACTTGTTCAATTTACGTCGTTCCTATTTCAGATAGCGTACTGGGCTAGGCGGCACCTTAAAGCGCGTGGAATGGCGAGTAAAATACCCTATGAAACTTCTATGATAGGGCAATAAGAGACCCGATTAGATCATTTTATATTTTGGTTAATATAAGGATTCAGCGAAATTCTATCACATTTGTTCAATTTACGTCGCTCCTATTTCAGATAGCGTATTGGGCTAAGCGGCATCTTAAAGCGCGTGGAATGGCGAGTAAAATGCACTATTAAACTTCTAGGGTAGGGCGAACAGAGACCCGATTAGATCATTTTACATTAAGGTTAATATAAGAATTCAGGGAAATTCTATCACATTTGTTCAATTTACGTTGCTCCTATTTCAGGTAGCGTATTGGGCTAAGCGGCATCTCAAAGCGCATGAAATGGCGAGTGAAGTGCACTATTAAACTTCTAGAGTAGGGCGAACAGAGACCCGATTAGATCATTTTATATTAAGGTTAATATAAGAATTAAGCGTAATTCTATCACATTTGTTGAATTTACGTCACTCCTATTTCAGATAGCCTACTGGGCTAGCCTGCATCTTAAAGCGCGTGGAATATCGAGTAAAATGCACTATTAGCCTTCTATGATAGGGCAATCAGAGACCCGATTAGATCATTTTATATTTTGGTTAATATAAGAATTCAGCGAAATCCTATCACGATTGTTCAATTTACGTCGCTCCTATTTCAGATAGCGTATTGGGCTAAGCGGCATCTCAAAGCGCATGAAATGGCGAGTAAAATGCACTATTAAACTTCTAGGGTATGGCAAACAGAGACCCGATTAGATCATTTTATATTATTGTTAATTTAAGAATTCAACGAAATTCTATCACACTTGTTCAATTTACGTCGCTCCTATTTCAGATAGCGTATTGGGCTAAGCGCATCTCAAAGCGCATGAAATGGCGAGTAAAATGCACTATTAAACTTCTAGGGTAAGGCAAACAGGGACCCGATTAGATCATTTTATATTACGGTTAATATAAGAATTCAGCGTAATTCTATCACATTTGTTAAACTTACGTCGCTCCTATTTCAGATAGCGTACTGGGCTAGGCGGCATCTCAAAGCATATGACATGGCAAGTGAAGTGCACTATTAAACTTCTAGAGTAGGGCGAACAGAGACCCGATTAGATCATTTTACATTAAGGTTAATGTAAGAATTAAGCGTAATTCTATCACATTTGTTGAATTTACGTCACTCCTATTTCTGATAGCCTACTGGGCTAGCCTGCATCTTAAAGCGCTTGGAATAGCGAGTAAAATGCACTATTACCCTTCTATGATAGGGCAATCAGAGACCCGATTAGATC
Organism: Macropis europaea; assembly: GCA_916610135.2. Classification (NCBI taxonomy): domain Eukaryota; kingdom Metazoa; phylum Arthropoda; class Insecta; order Hymenoptera; family Melittidae; genus Macropis; species Macropis europaea. The sequence continues at coordinate 192,431 of CAKAJE020002095.1, forward strand.
ATTTTATATTTTGGTTAATATAAGAATTCAGCGAAATCCTATCACGATTGTTCAATTTACGTCGCTCCCATTTCAGATAGCGTACTGGGCTAGGCGGCATCTTAAAGCGCGTGGAATGAAGAGTGAAATTCACTATTTAACTTCGATGATAGGGCAATCAGGGACCCGATTAGATCATTTTATATTTGGGTTAATAGAAGAATTCAGGGAAATTCTATCACATTTGTTCAATTTACGTCGCTCCTATTTCAGATAGCTTATTGTGCTAAGCGGCATCTCGAAGCGCATGAAATGAGGAGTGAAATGCACCATTAAACTTCTAGGGTAGGGCGAACAGAGACCCGATTAGATCATTTTACATTAAGGTTAATATAAGAATTCAGCGAAATTCTATCACATTTGTTCAATTTACGTCGCTCATATTTCAGATAGCCTACTGGGCTAGCCGGCGTCTTAAAGCGCGTGGAATAGCGAGTGAAATGCACTATTAAACTTCTAGAGTAGGGCGAACAGAGACCCGATTAGATCATTTTACATTAAGGTTAATATAAGAATTCAGCGAATTTCTATCACATTTGTTCAATTTACGTCGCTCATATTTCAGATAGCGTATTGGGCTAAGCGGCATCTCAAAGCGCATGAAATGGCGAGTAAAATGCGCTACTAACCTTCTATGATAGGGCAATCAGGGACCCGATTAGATCATTTTATATTTTGTTTAATATAAGATTTCAGGGAAATTCTATCACATTTGTTCAATTTACGTCGCTCCTATTTCAGATAGCGTATTGGGCTAAGCGGCATCTCAAAGCGCATGAAATGGCGAATAAAATGCTCTATTAAACTTCTAGGCTAGGGCAAACAGAGACCCGATTAGATCATTTTACATTAAGGTTAATATAAGAATTCAGGGAAATTCTATCACATTTGTTCAATTTACGTCGCTCCTATTTCAGATAGCGTATTGGGCTAAGCGGCATCTCAAAGCGCATGAAATGTCGAATAGAATGCACTATTAAGCTTCTAGGCTTGGGCAAACAGGAGCCCGATTAGATCATTTTACATTAAGGTTAATATAAGAATTCAGGGAACTTCTATCACATTTGTTCAATTTACGTCGCTCCTATTTCAGATAGCGTATTGGGCTAAGCGGCATCTCAAAGCGCATTAAATGACGAGCAAAATGCACTATTACACTTCTAGGGTATGGCAAACAGAGACCCGATTAGATCATTTTATATTATTGTTAATTTAAGAATTCATCGAAATTCTATCACACTTGTTCAATTTACGTCGCTCCTATTTCAGATAGCGTATTGGGCTAAGCGGCATCTCAGAGCGCATGAAATGGCGAGTAAAATGCACTATTAAACTTCTAGGGTAAGGCAAACAGGGACCCGATTAGATCATTTTATATTACGGTTAATATAAGAATTCAGCGTAATTCTATCACATTTGTTAAACTTACGTCGCTCCTATTTCAGATAGCGTACTGGGCTAGGCGGCGTCTTAAAGCGCGTGGCAGGGCGAGTAAAATGCACTATTAAACTTCTAGGCTAGGGCGAACAGAGACCCGATTAGATCATTTTATATTATGGTTAATTTAAGAATTCAGCAAAATTCTATCACATTTGTTCAATTTACGTCGTTCCTATTTCAGATAGCGTACTGGGCTAGGCGGCATCTTAAAGCGCGTGGAATGGCGAGTAAAATGCACTATGAAACTTCTATGATAGGGCAATAAGAGAACCGATTAGATCATTTTATATTTTGGTTAATTTAAGAATTCAACGAAATTCTATCACACTTGTTCAATTTACGTCGTTCCTATTTCAGATAGCGTACTGGGCATGCGGCATCTTAAAGCGCGTGGAATGGCGAGTAAAATACCTTATGAAACTTCTATGATAGGGCAATAAGAGACCCGATTAGATCATTTTATATTTTGGTTAATATAAGGATTCAGCGAAATTCTATCACATTTGTTCAATTTACGTCGCTCCTATTTCAGATAGCGTACTGGGCTAGGCGTCATCTTAAAGCGCGTGGAATGGCGAGTAAAATGCACTATTAAACTTCTATGATAGGGCAATCAGAGACCCGATTAGATCATTTTATATTTTGGTTAATATAAGGATTCAGCGAAATTGTATCACATTTGTTCAATTTACGTCGCTCCTATTTCAGGTAGCGTATTGGGCTAAGCGGCATCTCAAAGCGCATGAAATGGCGAGTGAAGTGCACTATTAAACTTCTAAGGTAAGGGAAAGAGAGACCCGATTAGATCATTTTATATTACGGTTAATACAAGAATTAAGCGTAATTCTATCACATTTATTGAATTTACGTCACTCCTATTTCAGATAGCCTACTGGGCTAGCCTGCATCTTAAAGCGCGTGGAATAGCGAGTAAAATGCACTATTAGCCTTCTATGATAGGGCAATCAGAGACCCGATTAGATCATTTTATATTTTGGTTAATATAAGAATTCAGCGAAATCCTATCACGTTTGTTCAATTTACGTCGCCCCTATTTCAGATAGCGTACTGGGCTAGGCGGCATCTTAAAGCGCGTGGAATGGCGAGTGAAATTCACTATTTAACTTCGATGATAGGGCAATCAGGGACCCTATTAGATCATTTTATATTTGGGTTAATATAAGAATTCAGGGAAATACTATCACATTTGTTCAATTTACGTCGCTCCTATTTCAGATAGCTTATTGGGCTAAGCGGCATCTCAAAGCGCATGAAATGAGGAGTGAAATGCACTAATAAACTTCTAGGGTAGGGCGAACAGAGACCCGATTAGATCATTTTACATTAAGGTTAATATAAGAATTCAGCGAAATTCTATCACATTTGTTCAATTTACGTCGCTCATATTTCAGATAGCCTACTGGGCTAGCCGGCATCTTAAAGCGCGTGGAATAGCGAGTGAAATGCACTATTAAACTTCTAGGGTAGGGCGAACGGAGACCCGATTAGATCATTTTACATTAAGGATAATATAAGAATTCAGGGAAATTCTATCACATTTGTTCAATTTACGTCGCTCCTATTTCAGATAGCCTATTGGGCTAAGCGGCATCTCAAAGCGCATGAAATGTCGAATAAAATGCACTATTAAACTTCTAGGCTAGGGCAAACAGAGACCCGATTAGATCATTTTACATTAAGGTTAATATAAGAATTCAGGGAACTTCGATCACATTTGTTCAATTTACGTCGCTCCTATTTCAGATAGCGTATTGGGCTAAGCGGCATCTCAAAGCGCATTAAATGGCGAGCAAAATGCACTATTAAACTTCTAGGGTATGGCAAACAGAGACCCGATTAGATCATTTTATATTATTGTTAATTTAAGAATTCAACGAAATTCTATCACACTTGTTCAATTTACGTCGCTCCTATTTCAGATAGCGTACTGTGCTGGGCGGCATCTTAAAGCGCGTGGAATGGCGAGTAAAATGAACTATGAAACTTCTATGATAGGGCAATAAGAGACCCGATTAGATCATTTTATATTTTGGTTAATTTAAGAATTCAACGAAATTCTATCACACTTGTTCAATTTACGTCGCTCCTATTTCAGATAGCGTATTGGGCTAAGCGGCATCTCAAAGCGCATGAAATGTCGAATAGAATGCACTATTAAGCTTCTAGGCTAGGGCAAACAGAGACCCGATTAGATCATTTTACATTAAGGTTAATATAAGAATTCAGGGAACTTCTATCACATTTGTTCATTTACGTCGCTCCTATTTCAGATAGCGTATTGGGCTAAGCGGCATCTCAAAGCGCATTAAATGGCGAGCAAAATGCACTATTACACTTCTAGGGTATGGCAAACAGAGACCCGATTAGATCATTTTATATTATGGTTAATTTAAGAATTCAACGAAATTCTATCACACTTGTTCAATTTACGTCGCTCCTATTTCAGATAGCGTACTGGGCTAGGCGGCATCTTAAAGCGCGCGAAATGGCGAGTAAAATGCACTATTAAACTTCTATGATAGGGCAATCAGAGACCCGATTAGATCATTTTATATTTTGGTTAATATAAGAATTCAGCGAAATTCTATCACATTCGTTCAATTTACGTCGCTCCTATTTCAGATAGCGTATTGGGCAAGGACGCATCTCAAAGCGCATGAAATGTCGAGTAAAATCCACTATTAAACTTCTAGGGTAGGGCAAGCAGAGACCCGATTAGATGATTTTATATTATGGTTAATTTAAGAATTCAGCAAAATTCTATCACATTTGTTCAATTCAGGTCGCTCCTATTTCAGGTAGCGTACTGGGCTAGGCGGCATCTTAAAGCGCGCGAAATGGCGAGTAAAATGCACTATTAAACTTCTATGATAGGGCAATAAGAGACCCGATTAGATCATTTTATATTTTGGTTAATTTAAGAATTCAACGAAATTATATCACATTTGTTCAATTTACGTCGCTCCTATTTCAGATAGCGTATTGGGCCACGCGGCATCTCAAAGCGCATGAAATGGCGAGCAAAATCCACTATTAAACTTCTAGGGTATGGCAAACAGAGACCCGATTAGATCTTTTTATATTATGGTTAATTTAAGAATTCAACGAAATTCTATCACACTTGTTCAATTTACGTCGCTCCTATTTCAGATAGCGTATTGGGCTAAGCGGCATCTCAAAGCGCATGAAATGGCGAGTAAGATGCACTATGAAACTTCTAGGGTAGGGCAAACAGAGACCCGCTTAGATCATTTTATATTATGGTTAATTTAAGAATTCAACGAAATTCTATCACACTTGTTCAATTTACGTCGCTCCTATTTCAGATAGCGTACTGGGCTAGGCGGCATCTTAAAGCGCGCGAAATGGCGAGTAAAATGCGCTATTAAACTTCTATGATAGGGCAATCAGAGGCCCGATTAGATCATTTTATATTTTGGTTAATATAAGAATTCAGCGAAATTCTATCACATTCGTTCAATTTACGTCGCTCCTATTTCAGATAGCGTATTGGGCAAGGACGCATCTCAAAGCGCATGAAATGACGAGTAAAATCCACTATTAAACTTCTAGGGTAGGGCAAGCAGAGACCCGATTAGATCATTTTATATTATGGATAATTTAAGAATTCAGCAAAATTCTATCACATTTGTTCAATTCAGGTCGCTCCTATTTCAGGTAGCGTACTGGGCTAGGCGGCATCTTAAAGCGCGTGGAATGACGAGTAAAATCCACTATTAAACTTCTAGGCTAGGGCGAACAGACACCCGATTAGATCATTTTATATTACGGCTAATATAAGAATTCAGCGAAATTCTATCACATTTGTTCAATTTACGTCGCTCCTATTTCAGATAGCGTATTGGGCTAAGCGGCATCTGAAAGCGCATGAAATGACGAGTGAAATGCAATGTTAAACTTCGAGGGTAGGGCGAACAGAGACCCGATTAGATCATTTTACATTAATGTTAATTTAAGAATTCAGGGAAATCCTATCACATTTGTTCAATTTACGTCGCTCCTATTCCAGATAGCGTATCGTGCTAAGCGGCATCTCAAAGCGCAAGAAAGGGCGAGTAAAATGCACTATTAAACTTCTATGATAGGGCAATCAGAGACCCGATTAGATCAATTTATAATTTGGTTATTATAAGAATTCAGCGAAATTCTATCACATTTGTTCAATTTACGTCGCTCCCATTTCAGATAGCGTATTGGGCTAAGCGGCATCTCAAAGCGCATGAAATGGCGAACAAAATGCACTATTAGACTTATAGGCTAGGGCGAACAGAGACCCGATTAGATCATTTTACATTATGGTTAATAAAAGAATTCGGGGAAATTCTATCACATTTGTTCAATTTACGTCGCTCCTATATAAGATAGCGTACTGTGCTAGGCGGCATCTCAAGGCGCATGAAATGTCGAGTTAAATGCACTATTAAACTTCTAGGGTAGGGCAAACAGAGAACCGATTAGATCATGTTATATTATGGTTAATTTAAGAATTCAGCAAAATTCTATCACATTAGTTCAATTTACGTCGCTCCTATTTCAGATAGCGTACTGGGCTAGCCGGCATCTTAAAGCGCGTGGAATGGCGAGTGAAATGCACTATTAAACTACTATGATAGGGCAATCGGAGACCCGATTAGATCATTTTATATTATGGTTAATTTAAGAATTCAGCAAAATTCTATCACATTAGTTCAATTTACGTCGCTCCTATTTCAGATAGCGCACAGGGCTTGGCGGCATCTTAAAGCGCGTGGAATGGCGAGAGAAATGCACTATTAAACTTCGATGATAGGGCAATCGGAGACCAGATTAGATCATTTTATATTTGGGTTAATACAAGAATTCAGGGAAATTCTATCACATTTGTTCAATTTACGTCACTCCTATTTCAGATAGCCTACTGGGCTAGCCGGCATCTTAAAGCGCGTGGAATAGCGAGCAAAATTCACTATTAAACTTCTAGGGTATGGCAAACAGAGACCCGATTAGATCATTTTATATTATTGTTAATTTAAGAATTCAACGAAATTCTATCACACTTGTTCAATTTACGTCGCTCCTATTTCAGATAGCGTATTGGGCTAAGCGGCGTCTCAAAGCGCATGAAATGGCGAGTAAAATGCACTATTAAACTTCTAGGGTAAGGCAAACAGGGACCCGATTAGATCATTTTATATTACGGTTAATATAAGAATTCAGCGTAATTCTATCACATTTGTTCAATTTACGTCGCTCATATTTCAGATAGCCTACTGGGCTAGGCGGCATCTTAAAGCGCGTGGAATAGCGAGTGAAATGCACTATTAAACTTCTAGGGTAGGGCGAACGGAGACCCGATTAGTTCATTTTACATTAAGGATAATATAAGAATTCAGGGAAATTCTATCACATTTGTTCAATTTACGTCGCTCCTATTTCAGATAGCCTATTGGGCTAAGCGGCATCTCAAAGCGCATGAAATGGCGAGCAAAATCCACTATTAAACTTCTAGGGTAGGGCAAGCAGAGACCCGATTAGATCATTTTATATTTTGGTTAATATAAGAATTCAGCGAAATTCTATCACATTTGTTCAATTCACGTCGCTCCTATTTCAGATAGCGTATTGGGCTAGGCGGCATCTCAAAGCGTATGAAATGGCGAATAAAATGCACCATTAAAGTTCTAGGCTAGGGCGAACAGAGACCCGATTAGATCATTTTACATTATGGTTAATAAAAGAATTCAGCGAAATTCTATCACATTTGTTCAATTTACGTCGCTCCTATTTCAGATAGCGTACTGGGCTAGCGGCATCTTAAAGCGCGCGGAATGCCGAGTAAAATGCACTATTAAACTTCTATGATAGGGCAATCAGAGACCCGATTAGATCATTTTATATTTTGGTTAATATAAGAATTCAGCGAAATTCTATCACATTCGTTCAATTTACGTCGCTCCTATTTCAGATAGCGTATTGGGCAAGGCCGCATCTCAAAGCGCATGAAATGACGAGTAAAATCCACTATTAAACTTCTAGGGTAGGGCAAGCAGAGACCCGATTAGATCATTTTATATTATGGTTAATTTAAGAATTCAGCAAAATTCTATCACATTTGTTCAATTCAGGTCGCTCCTATTTCAGGTAGCGTACTGGGCTAGGCGGCATCTTAAAGCGCGCGAAATGGCGAGTAAAATGCACTATTAAACTTCTATGATAGGGCAATAAGAGACCCGATTAGATCATTTTATATTTTGGTTAATTTAAGAATTCAACGAAATTATATCACATTTGTTCAATTTACGTCGCTCCTATTTCAGATAGCGTATTGGGCCACGCGGCATCTCAAAGCGCATGAAATGGCGAGCAAAATACACTATTAAACTTCTAGGGTATGGCAAACAGAGACCCGATTAGATCTTTTTATATTATGGATAATTTAAGAATTCAACGAAATTCTATCACACTTGTTCAATTTACGTCGCTCCTATTTCAGATAGCGTATTGGGCTAAGCGGCATCTCAAAGCGCATGAAATGGCGAGTAAGATGCACTATGAAACTTCTAGGGTAGGGCAAACAGAGACCCGCTTAGATCATTTTATATTATGGTTAATTTAAGAATTCAACGAAATTCTATCACACTTGTTCAATTTACGTCGCTCCTATTTCAGATAGCGTACTGGGCTAGGCGGCATCTTAAAGCGCGCGAAATGGCGAGTAAAATGCACTATTAAACTTCTATGATAGGGCAATCAGAGACCCGATTAGATCATTTTATATTTTGGTTAATATAAGAATTCAGCGAAATTCTATCACATTCGTTCAATTTACGTCGCTCCTATTTCAGATAGCGTATTGGGCAAGGACGCATCTCAAAGCGCATGAAATGACGAGTAAAATCCACTATTAAACTTCTAGGGTAGGGCAAGCAGAGACCCGATTAGATCATTTTATATTATGGTTAATTTAAGAATTCAGCAAAATTCTATCACATTTGTTCAATTCAGGTCGCTCCTATTTCAGGTAGCGTACTGGGCTAGGCGGCATCTTAAAGCGCGTGGAATGACGAGTAAAATCCACTATTAAACTTCTAGGCTAGGGCGAACAGAGACCCGATTAGAACATTTTACATTAATGTTAATATAAGAATTCAGGGAAATTCTATCCCATTTGTTCAATTTACGTCGCTCCTATTTCAGATAGCGTATTGGGCTAAGCGGCATCTCAAAGCGCATGAAATGGCGAGTAAGATGCACTATGAAACTTCTAGGGTAGGGCAAACAGAGACCCGCTTAGATCATTTTATATTATGGTTAATTTAAGAATTCAACGAAATTCTATCACACTTGTTCAATTTACGTCGCTCCTATTTCAGATAGCGTACTGGGCTAGGCGGCATCTTAAAGCGCGCGAAATGGCGAGTAAAATGCACTATTAAACTTCTATGATAGGGCAATCAGAGACCCGATTAGATCATTTTATATTTTGGTTAATATAAGAATTCAGCGAAATTCTATCACATTCGTTCAATTTACGTCGCTCCTATTTCAGATAGCGTATTGGGCAAGGACGCATCTCAAAGCGCATGAAATGACGAGTAAAATCCACTATTAAACTTCTAGGGTAGGGCAAGCAGAGACCCGATTAGATCATTTTATATTATGGTTAATTTAAGAATTCAGCAAAATTCTATCACATTTGTTCAATTCAGGTCGCTCCTATTTCAGGTAGCGTACTGGGCTAGGCGGCATCTTAAAGCGCGTGGAATGACGAGTAAAATCCACTATTAAACTTCTAGGCTAGGGCGAACAGAGACCCGATTAGAACATTTTACATTAATGTTAATATAAGAATTCAGGGAAATTCTATCCCATTTGTTCAATTTACGTCGCTCCTATTTCAGATAGCGTATTGGTCTAAGCGGCATCTCAAAGCGCATGAAATGGCGATCAAAATGCACTATTAAACTTCTAGGGTAGGGCAAACAGAGACCCGATTAGATCATTTTATATTATGGTTAATTTAATCATTAAGCAAAATTCTATCACATTTGTTCAATATACGTCGTTCCTATTTCAGATAGCGTACTGGGCTAGGCGGCATCTCAAAGCGCATGAAATAGCGAGTGAAATGCACTATTAAACTTCTAGGGTAGGGCGAACAGAGACCCGATGAGATCATTTTATATTATGGTTAATTTAAGAATTCAACGAAATTCTATCACACTTGTTAAATTTACGTCGCTCCTATATCAGATAGCGTATTGGGATAAACGGCATCTCAAAACGCATGAAATGGCGAGTACAATGCACTATTAAACTTCTAGGGTAAGGCAAACAGGGACCCGATTAGATCATTTTATATTATGGTTAATTTAAGAATTCAGCAAAATTCTATCACGTTTGTTCAATTTACGTCGTTCCTATTTCAGATAGCGTACTGGACTAGGCGGCAACTAAAAGCGCGTGGAATGGCGAGTAAAATGCAGTACTAAACTTCTATGATAGGGCAATCGGAGACCCGATTAGATCATTTTATATTTTGTTTAATATAAGATTTCAGGGAAATTCTATCACATTTGTTCAATTTACGTCGCTCCTATTTCAGATAGCGTATTGGGCTAAGCGGCATCTCTAAGCGCATGAATTGGCGAATAAAATGCACTATAAAACCTATAGGCTAGGGCGAACAGAGACCCGATTAGATCATTTTACATTACGGTTAATAAAAGCATTCAGCGAAATTCTATCACATTTGTTCAATTTATGTCTCTCCTATTTCAGATAGCGTAGTGGGCTAAGCGGCATCTCAAAGCGCATGAAATGCCGAATAAAATGCACTATTAAACTTCTAGGGTATGGCAGACAGAGACCCGATTTGATCATTTTATATTATGGTTAATTTAAGAATTCAACGAAATTCTATCACACTTGTTCAATTTACGTCGTTCCTATTTCAGATAGCGTACTGGGCTAGGCGGCATCTTAAAGCGCGTGGAATGGCGAGTAAAATACCCTATGAAACTTCTATGATAGGGCAATAAGAGACCCGATTAGATCATTTTATATTTTAGTTAATATAAGGATTCAGCGATATTCTATCACATTTGTTCAATTTACGTCGCTCCTATTTCAGGTAGCGTATTGGGCTAAGCGGCATCTCAAAACGCATGAAATGGCGAGTGAAGTGCACTATTAAACTTCTAGAGTAGGGCGAACAGAGACCCGATTAGATCATTTTACATTAAGGTTAATATAAGAATTAAGCGTAATTCTATCACATTTGTTGAATTTACGTCACTCCTATTTCAGATAGCCTACTGGGCTAGCCTGCATCTTAAAGCGCGTGGAATAGCGAGTAAAATGCACTATTAGCCTTCTATGATAGGGCAATCAGAGACCCGATTAGATCATTTTATATTTTGGTTAATATAAGACTTCAGCGAAATCCTATCACGATTGTTCAATTTACGTCGCTCCTATTTCAGATAGCGTACTGGGCTAGGCGGCATCTTAAAGCGCGTGGAATGGCGAGTGAAATTTACTATTTAACTTCGATGATAGGGCAATCAGGGACCCGATTATATCATTTTATATTTGAGTTAATATAAGAATTCAGGGAAATTCTATCACATTTGTTCAATTTACGTCGCTCCTATTTCAGATAGCTTATTGGACTAATCGGCATCTCAAAGCGCATGAAATGGCGAGTAAAATGCACTATTAAACTTCTAGGGTAAGAAAACAGGGACCCGATTAGATCATTTTATATTTTGGTTAATATAAGAATTCAGCGAAATTCTATCACATTTGTTCAATTCACGTCGCTCCTATTTCAGATAGCGTATTGGGCTAGGCGGCATCTCAAAGCGTATGAAATGGCGAATAAAATGCACCATTAAAGTTCTAGGCTAGGGCGAACAGAGACCCGATTAGATCATTTTACATTATGGTTAATAAAAGAATTCAGCGAAATTCTATCACATTTGTTCAATTTACGTCGCTCCTATTTCAGATAGCGTACTGGGCTAGCGGCATCTTAAAGCGCGCGGAATGCCGAGTAAAATGCACTATTAAACTTCTATGATAGGGCAATCAGAGACCCGATTAGATCATTTTATATTTTGGTTAATATAAGAATTCAGCGAAATTCTATCACATTCGTTCAATTTACGTCGCTCCTATTTCAGATAGCGTATTGGGCAAGGCCGCATCTCAAAGCGCATGAAATGACGAGTAAAATCCACTATTAAACTTCTAGGGTAGGGCAAGCAGAGACCCGATTAGATCATTTTATATTATGGTTAATTTAAGAATTCAGCAAAATTCTATCACATTTGTTCAATTCAGGTCGCTCCTATTTCAGGTAGCGTACTGGGCTAGGCGGCATCTTAAAGCGCGCGAAATGGCGAGTAAAATGCACTATTAAACTTCTATGATAGGGCAATAAGAGACCCGATTAGATCATTTTATATTTTGGTTAATTTAAGAATTCAACGAAATTATATCACATTTGTTCAATTTACGTCGCTCCTATTTCAGATAGCGTATTGGGCCACGCGGCATCTCAAAGCGCATGAAATGGCGAGCAAAATCCACTATTAAACTTCTAGGGTATGGCAAACAGAGACCCGATTAGATCTTTTTATATTATGGTTAATTTAAGAATTCAACGAAATTCTATCACACTTGTTCAATTTACGTCGCTCCTATTTCAATTAGCGTATTGGGCTAAGCGGCATCTCAAAGCGCATGAAATGGCGAGTAAAATGCACTATGAAACTTCTAGGGTAGGGTAAACAGAGACCCGCTTAGATCATTTTATATTATGGTTAATTTAAGAATTCAACGAAATTCTATCACACTTGTTCAATTTACGTCGCACCTATTTCAGATAGCGTACTGGGCTACGCGGCATCTTAAAGCGCGTGGAATGGCGAGTAAAATGCACTATTAAACTTTTAGGGTAAGAAAACAGGGACCCGATTAGATCATTTTATATTACGGTTAGTATAAGAATTCAGCGTAATTCTATCACATTTGTTAAACTTACGTCGCTCCTATTTCAGATAGCGTACTGGGCTAGGCGGCATCTTAAAGCGCGTGGCAGGGCGAGTAAAATGCACTATTAAACTTCTCGGCTAGGGCGAACAGAGACCCGATTAGATCATTTTATATTATGGTTAATTTAAGAATTCAACGAAATTCTATCACACTTGTTCAATTTACGTCGCTCCTATTTCAGATAGCGTATTGGGCTAAGCGGCATGTCAAAGCGCATGAAATGGCGAGTAAAATGCACTATTAAACTTCTAGGGTAAGGCAAACAGGGACCCGATTAGATCATTTTACATTAAGGATAATATAAGAATTCAGGGAAATTCTATCACATTTGTTCAATTTACGCCGCTCCTATTTCAGATAGCCTATTGGGCTAAGCGGCATCTCAAAGCGCATGAAATGGCGAGCAAAATCCACTATTAAACTTCTAGGGTAGGGCAAGCAGAGACCCGATTAGATCATTTTATATTCTGGTTAATATAAGAATTCAGCGAAATTCTATCACATTTGTTCAATTCACGTCGCTCCTATTTCAGATAGCGTATTGGGCTAGGCGGCATCTCAAAGCGTATGAAATGGCGAATAAAATGCACCATTAAAGTTCTAGGCTAGGGCGAACAGAGACCCGATTAGATCATTTTACATTATGGTTAATAAAAGAATTCAGCGAAATTCTATCACATTTGTTCAATTTACGTCGCTCCTATTTCAGATAGCGTACTGGGCTAGCGGCATCTCAAAGCGCAAGAAAGGGCGAGTAAAATGCACTATTAAGCTTCTATGATAGGGCAATCAGAGACCCGATTAGATCATTTTATAATTTGGTTATTATAAGGATTCAGCGAAATTCTATCACATTTGTTCAATTTACGTCGCTCCTATTTCAGATAGCGTATTGGGCTAAGCGGCATCTCAAAGCGCATGAAATGGCGAACAAAATGCACTATTAAACTTCTAGGGTAGGGCAAACAGAGAACCGATTAGATCATTTTATATTATGGTTAATTTAAGAATTCAGCAAAATTCTATCACATTAGTTCAATTTACGTCGCTCCTATTTCAGATAGCGTACTGGGCTAGCCGGCATCTTAAAGCGCGTGGAATGGCGAGTGAAATGCACTATTAAACTACTATGATAGGGCAATCAGAGGCCCGATTAGATCATTTTATATTATGGTTAATTTAAGAATTCAGCAAAATTCTATCACATTAGTTCAATTTACGTCGCTCCTATTTCAGATAGCGCACTGGGCTAGGCGGCATCTTAAAGCGCGTGGAATGGCGAGAGAAATGCACTATTAAGCTTCGATCATAGGGCAATCGGAGACCCGATTAGATCATTTTATATTTGGGTTAATACAAGAATTCAGGGAAATTCTATCACATTTGTTCAATTTACGTCACTCCTATTTCAGATAGTGTATTGGGCTAAGCGGTATCTCAAAGCGTATGAAATGGCGAGTAAAATGCACTATTAAATTTCTAGGGTAAGGCAAACAGGAACCCGATTAGATCATTTTATATTACGGTTAATATAAGAATTCAACGAAATCCTATCACACTTGTTCAATTTACGTCGCTCCTATTTCAGATAGCGAATTGGGCTAAACGGCATCTTAAAACGCATGAAATGGCGAGTACAATGCACTATTAAACTTCTAGGGTAAGGCAAACAGGGACCCGATTAGATCATTTTATATTACGGTTAATATAAGAATTCAGCGTAATTCTATCACATTTGTTAAACTTCCGTCGCTCCTATTTCAGATAGCGTACTGGGCTGGGCGGCATCTTAAAGCGCGTGGCATGGCGAGTAAAATGCACTATTAAACTTCTATGATAGGGCAATCAGAGACCCGATTAGATCATTTTATATCTTGGTTAATATATGAATGCAGCGCAATTCTATCACGTTTGTTCAATTTACGTCGCTCCTATTTCAGATAGCGTAGTGGACTAAGCGGAATCTCAAAGCGCATGAAATGGCGAGTACAATGCACTATTAAACTTCTAGGGTAAGGCAAACAGGGACCCGATTAGATCATTTTATATTACGGTTAATATAAGAATTCAGCGTAATTCTATCACATTTGTTAAACTTACGTCGCTCCTATTTCAGATAGCGTACTGGGCTGGGCGGCATCTTAAAGCGCGTGGAATGGCGAGTAAAATGCACTATTAAACTTCTATGATAGGGCAATCAGAGACCCGATTAGATCATTTTATATTGTGGTTAATTTAAGAATTCAACGAAATTCTATCACACTTGTTCAATTTACGTCGCTCCTATTTCAGAGAGCGTAGTGGGCTAAGCGGCATCTCGTAGCGCATGAAATGCCGAGTGAAATGCACTATTAAACTTCTGGGGTAAGGCAAAGAGAGACCCGATTAGATCATTTTATATTACGGTTAATATAAGAATTCAGCGTAATTCTATCACATTTCTTCAATTTACGTCGCTCCTATTTCAGATAGCGTATTGGGCTAAGCGGCATCTCAAAGCGCATGAAATGACGAATGCAATGCATTATTAAACTTCGAGGGTAGGGCGAACAGAGACCCGATTAGATCATTTTATATTATGGTTAATTTAAGAATTCAGCAAAATTCTATCACATTTGTTCAATTTACGTCGTTCCTATTTCAGATGGCGTCCTGGGCTAAGCGGCATCTTAAAGCGCGTGGAATGGCGAGTAAAATGCACTACTAAACTTCTATGATAGGGCAATCAGAGACCCGATTAGATCATTTTATAATTTGGTTATTATAAGGATTCAGCGAAATTCTATCACATTTGCTCAATTTACGTCGCTCCTATTTCAGATAGCATATTCGGCTAAGCGGCATCTCAAAGCGCATGAAATGGCGAATAAAATGCACTACTAAACTTCTAGGGTAGGGCGAACAGAGACCCGATCAGATCATTTTACATTATGGTTAATAAAAGAATTCAGCGAAATTCTATCACATTTGTTCAATTTACGTCGCTCATATTTCAGATAGCCTACTGGGATAGCCGGCATCTTAAAGCGCGTGGAATAGCGAGTGAAATGCTCTATTAAACTTCTAGAGTAGGGCGAACAGAGACCCGATTAGATCATTTTACATTAAGGTTAATATAAGAATTCACGGAAATTCTATCACATTTGTTCACTTTACGTAGCTCCTATTTCAGATAGCGTATTGGGCTAAGCGGCATCTCAAAGCGCATGAAATGGCGAATAAAATGCACTACTAAACTTCTAGGCTAGGGCGAACAGAGACCCGATCAGATCTTTTACATTATGGTTAATAAAAGAATTCAGCGAAATTCTATCACATTTGTTCAATTTACGTCGCTCCTATTTCAGATAGCGTACCGGGCTAGGCGGCATCTTAAAGCGCGTGGAAGGGCGAGTAAAATGCACTATTAAACTTCTAGGGTAAGGGAAAGAGAGACCCGATTAGATCATTTTATATTTGGGTTAATATAAGAATTCAGGGAAATTCTATCACATTTGTTCAATTTACGTCGCTCCTATTTCAGATAGCTTATTGGGCTAATCGGCATCTCAAAGCGCATGAAATGAGGAGTGAAATGCACCATTAAACTTGTAGGGTAGGGCGAACAGAGACCCGATTAGATCATTTTACATTAAGGTTAATATAAGAATTCAGCGAAATTCTATCACATTTGTTCAATTTACGTCGCTCATATTTCAGATAGCCTACTGGGCTAGCCGGCATCTTAAAGCGCGTGGAATAGCGAGTGAAATGCTCTATTAAACTTCTAGAGTAGGGCGAACAGAGACCCGATTAGATCATTTTACATTAAGGTTAATATAAGAATTCAGCGAATTTCTATCACATTTGTTCAATTTACGTCGCTCATATTTCAGATAGCCTACTGGGCTAGCCGGCATCTTAAAGCGCGTGGAATAGCGAGTGAAATACACTATTAAACTTCTAGGGTAGGGCGAACGGAGACCCGATTGGATCATTTTACATTAAGGATAATATAAGAATTCAGGGAAATTCTATCACATTTGTTCAATTTACGTCGCTCCTATTTAAGATAGCCTATTGGGCGAAGCGGCATCACAAAGCGCATGAAATGTCGAATAAAATGCACTATTAAACTTCTAGGCTAGGGCAAACAGAGACCCGATTAGATCATTTTACATTAAGGTTAATATAAGAATTCAGGGAACTTCTATCACATTTGTTCAACTTACGTCGCTCCTATTTCAGATAGCGTATTGGGCTAAGCGGCATCTCAAAGCGCATTAAATGGCGAGCAAAATGCACTATTAAACTTCTTGGGTATGGCAAACAGAGACCCGATTAGATCATTTTATATTATTGTTAATTTAAGAATTCAACGAAATTCTATCACACTTGTTCAATTTACGTCGCTCCTATTTCAGATAGCGTATTGGGCTAAGCGGCATCTCAAAGCGCATGAAATGGCGAGTAAAATGCACTATTAAACTTCTAGGGTAAGAAAACAGGGACCCGATTAGATCATTTTATATTACGGTTAGTATAAGAATTCAGCGTAATTCTATCACATTTGTTAAACTTACGTCGCTCCTATTTCAGATAGCGTACTGGGCTAGGCGGCATCTTAAAGCGCGTGGCAGGGCGAGCAAGATGCACTATTAAACTTCTCGGCTAGGGCGAACAGAGACCCGATTAGATCATTTTATATTATGGTTAATTTAAGAATTCAACGAAATTCTATCACACTTGTTCAATTTACGTCGCTCCTATTTCAGATAGCGTATTGGGCTAAGCGGCATCTCAAAGCGCATGAAATGGCGAGTAAAATGCACTATTAAACTTCTAGGGTAAGGCAAACAGGGACCCGATTAGATCATTTTATATTTCGGTTAATATAAGAATTCAGCGTAATTCTATCACATTTGTTAAACTTACGTCGCTCCTATTTCAGATAGCGTACTGGGCTAGGCGGCATCTTAAAGCGCGTGGCAGGGCGAGTAAAATGCACTATTAAACTTCTAGGCTAGGGCGAACAGAGACCCGATTAGATCATTTTATATTATGGTTAATTTAAGAAATCAGCAAAATTCTATCACATTTGTTCAATTTACGTCGTTCCTATTTCAGATAGCGTACTGGGCTAGGCGGCATCTTAAAGCGCGTGGAATGGCGAGTAAAATGAACTATGAAACTTCTATGATAGGGCAATAAGAGACCCGATTAGATCATTTTATATTTTGGTTAATTTAAGAATTCAACGAAATTATATCACATTTGTTCAATTTACGTCGCTCCTATTTCAGATAGCGTATTGGGCCACGCGGCATCTCAAAGCGCATGAAATGGCGAGCAAAATCCACTATTAAACTTCTAGGGTAGGGCAAGCAGAGACCCGATTAGATCATTTTATATTATGGTTAATTTAAGAATTCAGCAAAATTCTATTACATTTGTTCAATTTAGGTCGCTCCTATTTCAGATAGCGTACTGGGCTAAGCGGCATCTTAAAGCGCGTGGAATGGCGAGTAAAATCCACTATTAAGCTTCAAGGCTAGGGCGAACAGAGACCCGATTAGATCATTTTATATTACGGCTAATATAAGAATTCAGCGAAATTCTATCACATTTGTTCAATTCACGTCGCTCCTATTTCAGATAGCGTATTGGGCTAGGCGGCATCTCAAAGCGTATGAAATGGCGAAAAAATGCACCATTAAAGTTCTAGGCTAGGGCGAACAGAGACCCGATTAGAACATTTTACATTATGGTTAATAAAAGAATTCAGCGAAATTCTATCACATTTGTTCAATTTACGTCGCTCCTATTTCAGATAGCGTACTGGGCTATGCGGCATCTTAAAGCGCGCGGAATGGCGTGTAAAATGCACTATTAAACTTCTATGATAGGGCAATCAGAGACCCGATTAGATCATTTTATATTTTGGTTAATATAAGAATTCAGCGAAATTCTATCACATTCGTTCAATTTACGTCGCTCCTATTTCAGATAGCGTATTGGGCAAGGCCGCATCTCAAAGCGCATGAAATGACGAGTAAAATCCACTATTAAACTTCTAGGGTAGGGCAAGCAGAGACCCGATTAGATCATTTTATATTATGGTTAATTTAAGAATTCAGCAAAATTCTATCACATTTGTTCAATTTAGGTCGCTCCTATTTCAGATAGCGTACTGGGCTAGGCGGCATCTTAAACCGCGTGGAATGGCGAGTAAAATCCACTATTAAACTTCTAGGCTAGGGCGAACAGAGACCCGATTAGATCATTTTATATTACGGCTAATATAAGAATTCAGCGAAATTCTATCACATTTGTTCAATTTACGTCGCTCCTATTTCAGATAGCGTATTGGGCTAAGCGGCATCTGAAAGCGCATGAAATGACGAGTGAAATGCACTATTAAACTGCTAGGGTAGGGCGAACAGAGACCCGATTAGAACATTTTACATTAAGGTTAATATAAGAATTCAGGGAAATTCTATCCCATTTGTTCAATTTACGTCGCTCCTATTTCAGATAGCGTATTGGGCTAAGCGGCATCTCAAAGCGCATGAAATGGCGATCAAAATGCACTATTAAACTTCTAGGGTAGGGCAAACAGAGAGCCGATTAGATCATTTTATATTATGGTTAATTTAATCATTAAGCAAAATTCTATCACATTTGTTCAATTTACATCGTTCCTATTTGAGATAGCGTACTGGGCTAGGCGGCATCTCAAAGCGCATGAAATGGCGAATAAAATGCACTATAAAACTTATAGGCTAGGGCGAACAGAGACCCGATTAGATCATTTTACATTACGGTTAATAAAAGAATTCAGCGAAATTCTATCACATTTGTTCAATTTATGTCTCTCCTATTGCAGATATTGTAGTGGGGTAAGCGGCATCTCATAGCGCATGAAATGCCGAGTGAAATGCACTATTAAACTTCTAGGGTAATGCAAAGAGAGACCCGATTAGATCATTTCATATTACGGTAAATATAAGAATTAAGCGTAATTCTATCACATTTGTTCAATTTACGTCACTCCTATTTCAGATAGCCTACTGGGCTAGCCGGCATCTTAAAGCGCGTGGAATAGAGAGTGAAATGCACTATTAAACTTCTAGGGTAGGGCGAACAGAGACCCGATTAGATCATTTTACATTAAGGTTAATATAAGAATTCAGCGAAATTCTATCACATTTGTTCAATTTACGTCGCTCCTATTTCAGATAGCGTACTGGGCTAGGCGTCATCTCAAAACGCGTGGAATGGCGAGTAAAATGCACTATTAAACTTCTATGATGGGGCATTCAGAGACCCGATTAGATCATTTTATATTTTGGTCAATATATGAATTCAGCGAAATTCTATCACATTTGTTCAATTTACGTCGCTCCTATTTCAAATAGCGTATTGTGCCAAGCGGCATCTCAAAGCGCATGAAATGGCGAATAAAATGCACAATTAAACTTCTCGGCTAGGGCGAACAGAGACCCGATTAGATCATTTTACATTATGGTTAATAAATGAATTCCGCGAAATTCTATTACATTTGTTCAATTTACGTCGCTCCTATTTCAGATCGCGTACTGGGCGAGGCGGCACCTTAAAGCGCGTGGAATGGCGAGTAAAATGCACTATTAAACTTCTATAATTGGGCAATCAGAGACCCGATTAGATCATTTTATAATTTGGTTAATATAAGAATTCAGCGAAATTCTATCACATTTGTTCAATTTACGTCGTTCCTATTTCAGATAGCGTACTGGGCTAAGCGGCATCTCAAAGCGTATGAAATGGCGAATAAAATGCACTATTAAAGTTCTATGATAGGGCAATCAGAGACAGGATTAGATCATTTTACATTATGGTTAATAAAAGAATTCAGCGAAATTCTAACACATTTGTTCAATTCACATCGCTCCTATTTCAGATAGCGTATTGGGCTAAGCGGCATATCAAAGCGCATGCAATGAGGAGTAGAATGCACTATTATACTTCTGGGGTACGGCAAGCAGAGACCCGATTAGATCATTCTATATTATGGTTAATTTAAGAATTCAGCGAAATTCTATCACATTTGTCCAATTTACGTCGCTCCTATTTCAGATAGCGTATTGGGCTAAGCGGCATCTCAAAGCGCATGAAATGGCGAACAAAATCCACTATTAAACTTCTAGGGTATGGCAAACAGAGAGCCGATTAGATCATATTGCATTATGGTTAATAAAAGAATTCAGCGAAATTCTATCACATTTGTTCAATTTACGTCGCTCCTGTTTCAGATAGCGTATTGGACTAAGCGGCATCTCAAAGCGCATGAAATGGCGAGTAAAATGCACAATTAAACTTCTAGGGCAGGGCAAACAGAGACCCGCTTAGATCATTTTATATTATGGTTAATTTAAGAATTCAGCAAAATTCTATCAGAATTGTTCAATTTACGTCGCTCCTATTTCAGATAGCGTACTGGGCTAGGCGGCATCTTAAAGCGCGCGGAATGGCGAGTAAAATGCACTATTAAACTTCTATGATAGGGCAATCAGAGTCCCGATTAGATTATTTTATATTTTGGTTAATATAAGAATTCAGCGAAATTCTATCACATTTGTTCAATTTACGTCGCTCCTATTTCAGATAGCGTATTGGGCTAAGCGGCATCTCAAAGCGTATCAAATAGCGAATAAAATGCACTTTTATAGTTCTAGGCTAGGGCGAACAGAGACCCGATTAGATCATTTTACATTATGGTTAATAAAAGAATTCAGCGAAGTTCTATCACATTTGTTCAATTTACGTCGCTGCTATTTCAGATAGCGTACTGGGCTAGGCGGCACGTTAAAGCGCGCGGAATGGCGAGTAAAATGCACTATTAAACTTCTATGATAAGGCAATTAGACACCCGATTAGATCATTTTATATTTTGGTTAATATAAGAATTCAGCGAAATTCAATCACATTCGTTCAATTTACGTCGCTCCTATTTCAGATAGCGTATTGGGCAAAGCGGCAACTCAAAGCGCATGAAATGGCGAACAAAATCCACTATTAAACTTCTAGGGTATGGCAAACAGAGAGCCGATTAGATCATATTGCATTATGGTTAATAAAAGAATTCAGCGAAATTCTATCACATTTGTTCAATTTACGTCGCTCCTGTTTCAGATAGCGTATTGGACTAAGCGGCATCTCAAAGCGCATGAAATGGCGAGTAAAATGCACAATTAAACTTCTAGGGCAGGGCAAACAGAGACCCGCTTAGATCATTTTATATTATGGTTAATTTAAGAATTCAGCAAAATTCTATCAGAATTGTTCAATTTACGTCGCTCCTATTTCAGATAGCGTACTGGGCTAGGCGGCATCTTAAAGCGCGCGGAATGGCGAGTAAAATGCACTATTAAACTTCTATGATAGGGCAATCAGAGTCCCGATTAGATCATTTTATATTTTGGTTAATATAAGAATTCAGCGAAATTCTATCACATTTGTTCAATTTACGTCGCTCCTATTTCAGATAGCGTATTGGGCTAAGCGGCATCTCAAAGCGTATCAAATAGCGAATAAAATGCACTTTTATAGTTCTAGGCTAGGGCGAACAGAGACCCGATTAGATCATTTTACATTATGGTTAATAAAAGAATTCAGCGAAGTTCTATCACATTTGTTCAATTTACGTCGCTGCTATTTCAGATAGCGTACTGGGCTAGGCGGCACGTTAAAGCGCGCGGAATGGCGAGTAAAATGCACTATTAAACTTCTATGATAAGGCAATTAGACACCCGATTAGATCATTTTATATTTTGGTTAATATAAGAATTCAGCGAAATTCAATCACATTCGTTCAATTTACGTCGCTCCTATTTCAGATAGCGTATTGGGCAAAGCGGCAACTCAAAGCGCATGAAATGGCGAGTAAAATGCACTATTAAACTTCTATGATAAGGCAATCAGAGACCCGATTAGATCATTTTATATTACGGATAATATAAGAATTCAGCGTAATTCTATCACATTTGTTCAACTTACGCCGCTCCTATTTCAGATAGCGTACTGGGCTGGGCGGCATCTTAAAGCGCGTGGCATGGCGAGTAAAATGCACTATTAAACTTCTATGATAGGGCAATCAGAGACCCGATTAGATCATTTTATATTTTGGTTAATATATGAATGCAGCGCAATTCTATCACATTTGTTCAATTTACGTCGCTCCTATTTCAGATAGCGTAGTGGGCTAAGCGGAATCTCAAAGCGCATGAAATGACGAGTAAAATGCACTATTAAACTTCTAGGGTAAACCAA
This sequence comes from Macropis europaea, assembly GCA_916610135.2. Taxonomy (NCBI): domain Eukaryota; kingdom Metazoa; phylum Arthropoda; class Insecta; order Hymenoptera; family Melittidae; genus Macropis; species Macropis europaea. Next base: position 215,282 of record CAKAJE020002095.1, read on the forward strand.
ACAGAGACCCGATTAGATCATTTTATATTACGGTTAATATAAGAACACAGCGTAATTCTATCACATTTGTTCAACGTACGTCGCTCCTATTTCAGATAGCGTATTGGGCTAAGCGGCATCTCAAAGCGCATGAAATGGCGAGCAAAATGCACTATTAAACTTCTAGGGTATGGCAAACAGAGACCCGATTAGATCATTTTATATTATGGTTAATTTAAGAATTCAACGAAATTCTATCACACTTGTTCAATTTACGTCGTTCCTATTTCAGATAGCGTACTGGGCTAGGCGGCATCTTAAAGCGCGTGGAATGGCGAGCAAAATACCCTATGAAACTTCTATGATAGGGCAATAAGAGACCCGATTAGATCATTTTATATTTTAGTTAATATAAGGATTCAGCGATATTCTATCACATTTGTTCAATTTACGTCGCTCCTATTTCAGGTAGCGTATTGGGCTAAGCGGCATCTCAAAGCGCATGAAATGGCGAGTGAAGTGCACTATTAAACTTCTAGAGTAGGGCGAACAGAGACCCGATTAGATCATTTTACATTAAGGTTAATATAAGAATTAAGCGTAATTCTATCACATTTGTTGAATTTACGTCACTCCTATTTCAGATAGCCTACTGGGCTAGCCTGCATCTTAAAGCGCGTGGAATAGCGAGTAAAATGCACTATTAGCCTTCTATGATAGGGCAATCAGAGACCCGATTAGATCATTTTATATTTTGGTTAATATAAGAATTCAGCGAAATCCTATCACGATTGTTCAATTTACGTCGCTCCTATTTCAGATAGCGCACTGGGATAGGCGGCATCTTAAAGCGCGTGGAATGGCGAGTGAAATTCACTATTTAACTTCGATGATAGGGCAATCAGGGACCCGATTAGATCATTTTATATTTGGGTTAATATAAGAATTCAGGGAAATTCTATCACATTTGTTCAATTTACGTCGCTCCTATTTCAGATAGCTTATTGGGCTAATCGGCATCTCAAAGCGCATGAAATGAGGAGTGAAATGCACCATTAAACTTCTAGGGTAGGGCGAACAGAGACCCGATTAGATCATTTTACATTAAGGTTAATATAAGAATTCAGCGAAATTCTATCACATTTGTTCAATTTACGTCGCTCCTATTTCAGATAGCGTATTGGGCTAAGCGGAATCTCAAAGCGCATGAAATGACGAGTGACATGCACTATTAAACTTCTAGGGTAGGGCAAACAGAGACCCGATTAGATCATTTTACATTAAGGTTAATATAAGAATTAAGCGTAATTCTATCACATTTGTTCAATTTACGTCGTTCCTATTTCAGATGGCGTCCTGGGCTAAGCGGCATCTTAAAGCGCGTGGAATGGCGAGTAAAATGCACTCTTAAACTTCTATGATAGGGCGAACAGAGACCCGATTAGATCATTTTATATTATGGTTAATTTAAGAATTCAGCAAAATTCTATCACATTTGTTCAATTTAGGTCGCTCCTATTTCAGATAGCGTACTGGGCTAGGCGGCATCTTAAAGCGCGTGGAATGGCGAGTAAAATCCACTATTAAACTTCTAGGCTAGGGCGAACAGAGACCCGATTAGATCATTTTATATTACGGCTAATATAAGAATTGAGTGAAATTCCATCACATTTGTTCAATTTACGTCGTTCCTATTTCAGATAGCGTACTGGGCTAGGCGGCATCTTAAAGCGCTTGGAATGGCGAGTAAAATGCACTATGAAGCTTCTATGATAGGGCAATAAGAGACCCGTTTAGATCATTTTATATTTTGGTTAATATAAGGATTCAGCGAAATTCTATCACATTTGCTCAATTTACGTCGCTCCTATTTCAGATAGCTTATTGGGCTAAGCGGCATCTCAAAGCGCATGAAATGAGGAGTGAAATGCACTATTAAACTTCTAGGGTAGGGCGCACAGAGACCCGATTAGATCATTTTACATTAATGTTAATTTAAGAATTCAGGGAAATCCTATCACATTTGTTCAATTTACGTCGTTCCTATTTCAGATAGCGTATTGGGCTAAGCGGCATCTCTAAGCGCATGAAATGGCGAGTGAAATGCACTATTAAACTTCGATGATAGGGCAATCAGAGACCCGATTAGATCATTTTATATTTTGGTCAATATAAGGATTCAGCGAAATTCTATCACATTTGTTCAATTTACGTCGCTCCTATTTCAGACAGCGTATTTGGCTAAGCGGCATCTCAAAGCGCATGAAATGGCGAGCAAAATGCACTATTAAACTTCTAGGGTATGGCAAACAGAGACCCGATTAGATAATTTTATATTGTGGTTAATTTAAGAATTCAACGAAATTCTATCACACTTGTTCTATTTACGTCGCTCCTATTTCAGATAGCGTAGTGGGGTAAGCGGCATCTCATAGCGCATGAAATGCCGAGTGAAATGCACTATTAAACTTCTAGGGTAATGCAAAGAGAGACCCGATTAGATCATTTCATATTACGGTTAATATAAGAATTAAGCGTAATTCTATCACATTTGTTCAATTTACGTCACTCCTATTTCAGATAGCCTACTGGGCTAGCCGGCATCTTAAAGCGCGTGGAATAGAGAGTGAAATGCACTATTAAACTTCTAGGGTAGGGCGAACAGAGACCCGATTAGATCATTTTACATTAAGGTTAATATAAGAATTCAGCGAAATTCTATCACATTTGTTCAATTTACGTCGCTCTTATTTCAGATAGCGTACTGGGCTAGGCGTCATCTTAAAACGCGTGGAATGGCGAGTAAAATGCACTATTAAACTTCTATGATGGGGCATTCAGAGACCCGATTAGATCATTTTATATTTTGGTCAATATATGAATTCAGCGAAATTCTATCACATTTGTTCAATTTACGTCGCTCCTATTTCAAATAGCGTATTGGGCCAAGCGGCATCTCAAAGCGCATGAAATGGCGAATAAAATGCACAATTAAACTTCTCGGCTAGGGCGAACAGAGACCCGATTAGATCATTTTACATTATGGTTAATAAATGAATTCCGCGAAATTCTATTACATTTGTTCAATTTACGTCGCTCCTATTTCAGATCGCGTACTGGGCGAGGCGGCACCTTAAAGCGCGTGGAATGGCGAGTAAAATGCACTATTAAACTTCTATAATTGGGCAATCAGAGACCCGATTAGATCATTTTATAATTTGGTTAATTTAAGAATTCAGCGAAATTCTATCACATTTGTTCAATTTACGTCGTTCCTATTTCAGATAGCGTACTGGGCTAAGCGGCATCTCAAAGCGTATGAAATGGCGAATAAAATGCACTATTAAAGTTCTATGATAGGGCAATCAGAGACACGATTAGATCATTTTACATTATGGTTAATAAAAGAATTCAGCGAAATTCTAACACATTTGTTCAATTCACATCGCTCCTATTTCAGATAGCGTATTGGGCTAAGCGGCATCTCAAAGCGCATGCAATGAGGAGTAAAATGCACTATTATACTTCTGGGGTACGGCAAGCAGAGACCCGATTAGATCATTCTATATTATGGTTAATTTAAGAATTCAGCGAAATTCTATCACATTTGTCCAATTTACGTCGCTCCTATTTCAGATAGCGTATTGGGCTAAGCGGCATCTCAAAGCGCATGAAATGGCGAACAAAATCCACTATTAAACTTCTAGGGTATGGCAAACAGAGAGCCGATTAGATCATATTGCATTATGGTTAATAAAAGAATTCAGCGAAATTCTATCACATTTGTTCAATTTACGTCGCTCCTGTTTCAGATAGCGTATTGGACTAAGCGGCATCTCAAAGCGCATGAAATGGCGAGTAAAATGCACAATTAAACTTCTAGGGCGGGGCAAACAGAGACCCGCTTAGATCATTTTATATTATGGTTAATTTAAGAATTCAGCAAAATTCTATCACAATTGTTCAATTTACGTCGCTCCTATTTCAGATAGCGTACTGGGCTAGGCGGCATCTTAAAGCGCGCGGAATGGCGAGTAAAATGCACTATTAAACTTCTATGATAGGGCAATCAGAGTCCCGATTAGATCATTTTATATTTTGGTTAATATAAGAATTCAGCGAAATTCTATCACATTTGTTCAATTTACGTCGCTCCTATTTCAGATAGCGTATTGGGCTAAGCGGCATCTCAAAGCGTATCAAATAGCGAATAAAATGCACTTTTATAGTTCTAGGCTAGGGCGAACAGAGACCCGATTAGATCATTTTACATTATGGTTAATAAAAGAATTCAGCGAAGTTCTATCACATTTGTTCAATTTACGTCGCTGCTATTTCAGATAGCGTACTGGGCTAGGCGGCACGTTAAAGCGCGCGGAATGGCGAGTAAAATGCACTATTAAACTTCTATGATAAGGCAATTAGACACCCGATTAGATCATTTTATATTTTGGTTAATATAAGAATTCAGCGAAATTCAATCACATTCGTTCAATTTACGTCGCTCCTATTTCAGATAGCGTATTGGGCAAAGCGGCAACTCAACGCGCATGAAATGGCGAGTAAAATGCACTATTAAACTTCTATGATAAGGCAATCAGAGACCCGATTAGATCATTTTATATTACGGATAATATAAGAATTCAGCGTAATTCTATCACATTTGTTCAACTTACGCCGCTCCTATTTCAGATAGCGTACTGGGCTGGGCGGCATCTTAAAGCGCGTGGCATGGCGAGTAAAATGCACTATTAAACTTCTATGATAGGGCAATCAGAGACCCGATTAGATCATTTTATATTTTGGTTAATATATGAATGCAGCGCAATTCTACCACATTTGTTCAATTTACGTCGCTCCTATTTCAGATAGCGTATTGGGCTAAGCGGCATCTCAAAGCGCATGAAATGGCGAGCAAAATGCACTATTAAACTTCTAGGGTATGGCAAACAGAGACCCGATTAGATCATTTTGTATTATGGTTAATTTAAGAATTCAACGAAATTCTATCACACTTGTTCAATTTACGTCGCTCCTATTTCAGATAGTGTATTGGGCTAAGCGGTATCTCAAAGCGTATGAAATGGCGAGTAAAATGCACTATTAAATTTCTAGGGTAAGGCAAACAGGAACCCGATTAGATCATTTTATATTACGGTTAATATAAGAATTCAGCGTAATTCTATCACATTTGTTAAACTTACGTCGCTCCTATTTCAGATAGCGTACTGGGCTAGGCGGCATCTTAAAGCGCGTGGAAGTGCGTGTAAAATGCACTATTAAACTTCTAGGGTAAGGGAAAGAGAGACCCGATTAGATCATTTTATATTACGGTTAATATAAGAATTAAGCGTAATTCTATCACATTCGTTCAATTTACGTCACTCCTACTTCAGATAGCCTACTGGGCTAGCCGGCATCTTACAGCGCGTGGAATAACGAGTAAAATGCACTATTAAACTTCTAGGGTGAGGCAAACAGAGACCCGATTAGATCATATTGCATTATGGTTAATATAAGAATTCAGCGAAACCCTATCACATTTGTTCAACTTACGTCGCTCCTATTCCAGATAGCGTATCGGGCGAAGCGGCATCTCAAAGCGCAAGAAAGGGCGAGTAAAATGCACTATTAAACTTCTATGGCAGGGCAATCAGAGACCCGATTAGATCATTTTATAATTTGGTCAATATAAGAATACAGCGAAATTCTATCACATTTGTTCAATTTACGTCGCTCCTATTTCAGATAGCGTATTCGGCTAAGCGGCATCTCAAAGCGCATGAAGTGGCGAATATAATTCACTATAAAACTTCTAGGCTAGGGCGAACAGAGACCCGATCAGATCATTTTACATTATGGTTAATAAAAGAATTCAGCGAAATTCTATCACATTTGTTCAACTTACGTCGCTCCTATTTCAGATAGCGTATTGGGCTAAGCGGCATCTCAAAGCGCGTGAAATGGCGAGTGAAATGCACCATTAGACTTCTATGGTAGGGCGAACAGAGACCCGATTAGATCATTTTACATTAAGGTTAATATAAGAATTCAACAAAATTCTATCACATTTGTTCAATTTACGTCGCTCCTATTTCAGATAGCGTATTGGGCTAAGCGGCATCTCAAAGCGCATGAAATGGCGAGTAAAATGCACTATTAAACTTCTAGGGTAAGGCAAACAGAGACCCGATTAGATCATATTGCATTATGGTTAATAAAAGAATTCAGCGAAATTCTATCACATTTGTTCAATTTACGTCGCTCCTGTTTCAGATAGCGTATTGGACTAAGCGGCATCTCAAAGCGCATGAAATGGCGAGCAAAATGCACTATTAAACTTCTAGGGTATGGCAAACAGAGACCCGATTAGATCATTTTATATTATGGTTAATTTAAGAATTCAACGAAATTCTATCACACTGGTTCAATTTACGTCGCTCCTATTTCAGATAGTGTATTGGGCTAAGCGGTATCTCAAAGCGTATGAAATGGCGAGTAAAATGCACTATTAAATTTCTAGGGTAAGGCAAATAGGGACCCGATTAGATCATTTTATATTACGGTTAATATAAGAATTCAGCGTAATTATATCACATTTGTTAAACTTACGTCGCTCCTATTTCAGATAGCGTACTGGGCTAGGCGGCATCTTAAAGCGCGTGGAAGGGCGAGTAAAATGCACTATTAAGCTTCTACGGTAAGGGAAAGAGAGACCCGATTAGATCATTTTATATTACGGTTCATATAAGAATTAAGCGTAATTCTATCACATTCGTTCAATTTACGTCACTCCTATTTCAGATAGCCTACTGGGCTAGCGGGCATCTTAAAGCGCGTGGAATAACGAGTAAAATGCACTATTAAACTTCTAGGGTAAGGCAAACAGAGACCCGATTAGATCATATTGCTGCGCCGGGGATTATCATCGCACGACATGTTCACACTTATAAGTTTATTATGAGGATATAAACAAGGAATGGCAGAGTCTATAATATCGCGTCTTGTCTCCTTGACTGTCAATCAGACTCTCTCATTGATCTGTTTCATCAATAACGGCGATCGTCCTTAACGACAGATCGAACGCTCCCTTCGGGTCGATCACGGTTGGCTTCACGGTGTTCGTAACACTGCCCTCCTTCCTTTAAAGGCGGGCGTCCCGACCGCGTCAAACTTCAGTTACTGACGACCAACTTCACTTGAGCCGCTAGCGCCTGCCTTCAGATTCTGGCTAACCTCAGTTCAATGAGATGTCATCTTGGCCGCTAACCTCAGCGATATGTACCTTTGTCTGAAAAAAAAGGAGGTAAATCGAAAGGATTTAAATGTAAACCTCTGTGGCCTTCTTCAGACAGCAAACGTCTTGACATTCGTCCTCCGTCCCAGGGGAAAACCACGTAAAAACCCTGAGCAAGACGCCGGTACTATGCTCGTTCGATATATCGAGGATATCCCGGTTACTTCTCGCCCTTCCTCTTGACTCTTGAATTTTGCGCACTTCTTTCTTGAAATCTTCACGGGCGGAACCTGCCCTCGTCTTCTTCGATGAAACGTCCTCTTCTTGGGCGAAAAGCATGGGACATCCTCCTCCTCTACTGATTCTTCTCATTAAACAAAGTGGCACGACCTTCGTATCTGGCCAAACGCTTCACGTGCACCACTTTGCACTTACTCTTTGGCGAACGCTGGATTCTATAAATAACTTCATTAAGCCTATCCAGCACTTTATATGGACCTTCCCAATCAGCCTGCAACTTAGGGCATTTCCCTTTTACCCTTCTAGGCTGAAACAACCAAACCTGGTCCCCTGATGTGAAGTCAATCGCTTGTACATGACTGTCATACCAGGACTTCATCTTCGAGCTACTGATTTGAAGACGTCGCCGAACGAATTCGTGGATCTTCTTCATCCTCTCTTTGATCCAAACTATGTACTCTTGTTCGGCGTCTTCTACCTTCATCTCAGGAGGCAGCCCTCTCCACAATTGCATGGGCAGCCGAATCTCCTGACCATACAGAATCATTGAAGGTGTCATTTGCGTAGCCTCGTGACAGGAAGATCGGTAGGCCAAAAGGAAAAGAGGGATCCACTCATCCCAATCCCGTTGATGCTCCGAAACGAACATCGCAAGATATTGAAGTAACGTTCTATTGAGACGTTCCACCAAACCGTCAGACTGTGGATGCAAAGGAGTAGTTCTCGTCTTCCTTATTCCCAGCAGTTTCATCAACTCCTGGAACACCGCGGACTCAAAACTTCTTCCTTGATCCGAGTGAATTTCCAACGGCACTCCATGCCGACATACAACGTGTTCTAGAAGTGCCCTAGCGATCGTGACCGCCTGCTGGTTTGGCATCGCGATTACTTCAGGCCACTTCGTGAAATAATCCGCAACAACCAGCATGTATCTATTTCCGGCCCGAGACCTCGGGAGCGGACCCACAACGTCGAGCGCGACTCTCTCAAACGGTGCTCCGACGTTATACACCTTCAGGTTCCCCGCTCCTCTCTTTCGCGGTCCCTTCTTCGCCGCACACGTGTCACATCGCCGACACCATTCTTCTACATCCTGCCGACAGGTCGCCCAGTAGAATTGCTGACGTACCTTGGCCAAAGTCTTCTTTACGCCAAAATGCCCCGCCGTAGGAGAATCGTGGAACTGGCTCAATACCTCCGGTATCTTCACTCGTGGCACCACCAACAACCACGAAGTCGTTACTCCATTGGTAGATTCCCACCTACGGAACAATAGTCCATCCCTCACTTCTAGTGAGTCCCAAATCGACCAGTAATATTTCAGACGTGGAGAAAACCGCGCAACATCTTGATGAAGAGGTTTCTCTTGCTTCCGTTTCTTCTCGAGAATGAAGCCGATTTCTTCATCTTCCATCTGACCCTTTTTCCACTCTGTGGTCGATGTGACTTCACAAAACGTCCTGAGAATTCTTTCTTCTTTCTCGTCAAGGCGGTTGCAGCGCTTGCAGTCTTCCTCGGCACACGGTCTTCTTGAAAGTCCATCGGCATTACCATGTGCTCTGCCCTCACGATGGTGGATTTCAAAATCGTACTGTTGCAACCGCTCTATCCAGCGAGCTACCTGTCCTTCCGGATTTTTGAAAGTCAGTAACCACCTTAACGCTGCATGATCTGTCCTCAGAAGGAATCTCCTCCCATAGAGATAATGATGGAAATGCTCTATGGATTTTACTATTGCTAACAACTCCTTCCGGGTAACACAATAATTCTTCTCAGCCTTTCCTAAAAGCTTAGAGAAATAAGCGACGACTTTCTCTTGACCTTCCTGCACCTGTGAGAGAACCGCTCCCACTGCGAAACTGGAAGCGTCCGTGTCCAAAATGAAATCTGCATCCGATTCTGGATACGCTAATACTGGGGCTTCCATCAGCCGTCTCTTCAGCTCCTCGAAGGCAGACTGGCACTCATCGGACCAAATAAATCTTTGTGTCTCCTCCGTGAGACGATGCAGAGGTTTAGCCGCGTTAGAGAAACCTTTAACAAATTTTCGGTAATAAGTGCACAGTCCCAAGAAACTCCTCAATTCTGTAACGTTCTTTGGAACCGGCCAATCAGCAACCGCCTTAATCTTCTCTGGGTCAGTCTTTACTCCATGTTCCGTAACGACATGGCCCAGATATCGTACCTCTCGGCAAAAAAACGTACATTTCTTGGGGCTCATCAACAGCTTCGCTTGGCGGAGACGAGAAAAGACAAGACGAAGACGGTCAAGTTCTTCTTTGAAGTCTTTTCCATAGATGATCACGTCGTCAAGGTAAACCAGACAAACTTTCCAGTTTAGCCCGCCTAACACCGTCTCCATAACGCGCTCAAAAGTCGCAGGGGCATTACACAAACCGAAAGGCATGACTTTAAACTGCCACAACCCCGTGCCCACGCAAAAGGCGGTCTTTTCCCGATCCTTCGCTTCCATGGAAATTTGCCAATATCCACTCTGCAAATCTACAGTGGAAAACCAGGAAGAACCAGCAACAGCGTCCAGTGTATCCTCAATACGAGGTAAAGGATACGAGTCCTTCTTCGTGACACTATTCAAACGCCGGTAATCGACACAGAATCTTGTAGAACCGTCCTTCTTTTTCACCAGGACAATCGGGGACGACCAAGGGCTCTGCGACTTTTCTATGACACCTTGAGCCTCCATCTTCTGAAGTAGCTCTTCCACTTCGCCTCGGCGGTGCAAAGGCAATCTTCGCGGCGCCTGTTTAATGGGAACATGATCGCCAGTGTTGATCTTATGCGTGACCAATTCGCAATTTCCAACTTCATCAGAATTCCTGGCAAAGACATCCTGGTACTCATAGAGCAGCTTAGCGAAATGCTTCTTCCGTTCATCATTCAAGTTCAAGGAACACCGTCCAAATAATTCCTTTAAATGCTGTGGTACTCTTTCCTCTCCTTTCTCGCCTCCTTCTTTCTTGTTCTCTTCTTGCTTGCTCTCTTCTTTCTTGCTCTCTTCTTTCTTTTTCTTCTTCTTTTCTTCTTCACCTAGGCGAATTTCCCGCAGCCCCGGAAGACACAACACATTCCGAGATAAATCTAGTTTGCAACCATGCTTCCGTAAGAACTCCGTTCCAAGTATGCAGTCTTCAATCATGCGTACAATATAGAATTTCTCCGTGCTCGCAAGCCCCTTGATGCGCACCTCTAAATTCTTCTGACCGAAGACTTCCATTCTTTCTCCGGCACTGGAGCGAATCACAAGGTCCGCTGCGGGAAGGTTCTCCACCGGACACAATTCCCTCTTCAATAAATTAATAGATGAGCCCGTGTCCAAGATGATTTTGCACTCGTTGTCTTCAACTTCTCCAAACACGGATGCTTCATCCCGCGATGTCCTTCCTGTCGCCACGCTCCTGAGGATCGGGGGACACAGGTTCAAAGCCCGGCGCTCCCCCGCTACGCCGTCTTCTTCCCGTTTCCCGATTTGGACGGAAATTTCTGTGGTCGCCGACGTCTGCAATCCTTCTGTAAATGCCCGGGTTTCCCGCACAGCCAACACGTAGATTCAGTTCTCCTCTTTTTCTCCGGCATATCCTCGGCGAAGTCGAATTTCCTCTTCCTCTCCGGGTTCACCTCGACAAATTTAGTGCAGTTAACGTCTCTCCCTCGAAATTGTCTCGGGACGAACCCTAACGACATCGCCTCCACGGCTTCCACCTCCAAGGCCCTAGTAACTGCAGCCCTCAAGGAGGTGAAACCGCCGAGACGCAGGGTTCTTTTCACCCCTTCGTCGGCCAATGCGGAGACAAACTGGGAGGCAGCTAATTTATCCCGCGTTTCCACCGGACAGTCCGCGAAAGCTGTCTGCGCCAGTCTTTCTATCTCTGTTGCAACACAGGAAATGGTCTCCCCTTTGCGCTGCCGATAATTTTGAAACAGAACGTAGGTCAAGTTGGAAAGGTTACGTGCACCGAAACGAAATTCCAACGCCGCAACTAATTCGATAAAACTGTTGTGACGAGCAGTGGAAAGGGTTGTTAGCACGCTTCGAGCCGGTCCTTCCAACGAAGCGATCAAAGCCATAGCTTTCCTCGCCTCGTCCCAGCCGTTCGCTCGCGCGATCGCTTCAAATTGAAGCAAATACTCCTCCCAAGATGTTCTGCCATCATAGGCCGACGGCTTAACCGCGTAACCCAAGCTTAGGATACAACGTCCTCCCCGATCACATTCCGCGGGCACAAACGGTCCCGGAAACGGAACAACGGAAGGTATGGAGGAGGGACCAGGAACTGCCACGGGGGCATTATTTACAGGAACATGAACACTATTTACATGACTGGCCGCGCCCGGTCCCTCTCCCGCCCCACAACCGGAGGTACCAGCAGAATTAGCAGAGCCTAACGAAAACACCTGTAAATTCCGCTCCATCGCGGACAGACGAGCCTCCCAAGCCGCATCCCGGGTCTCTCGAGTCACTGTCTCTGCGGCCTCCCGTTGGCGCCACAAATCATGCTCCTTTTCCCAGCGGATTTCGTCTAGCTTGCGGTGCTCCTCCATCTGCCCGACGATGGTCCTCTGTAGGCTCTCGAACATGTCCTGCAACAACAGCTCTCCCCCTGCAGCGGATCGCGTTCTTATGATCCCACTTCTGACACCAATGCTGCGCCGGGGATTATCATCGCACGACATGTTCACACTTATAAGTTTATTATGAGGATATAAACAAGGAATGGCAGAGTCTATAATATCGCGTCTTGTCTCCTTGACTGTCAATCAGACTCTCTCATTGATCTGTTTCATCAATAACGGCGATCGTCCCTTAACGACAGATCGAACGCTCCCTTCGGGTCGATCACGGTTGGCTTCACGGTGTTCGTAACAATATTGAATTATGGTTAATATAAGAATTCAGCGAAACCCTATCACATTTGTTCAACTTACGTCGCTCCTATTTCAGATAGCGAACTGGGCTAAGCGGCATCTTAAAGCGCATGAAATGGCGAGTGAAATGCACTATTAGACTTCTATGGTAGGGCGAACAGAGACCCGATTAGATCATTTCACATTAAGGTTAATATAAGAATTCACGGAAATTTTATCACATTTGTTCAATTTACGTCGTTCCTATATAAGATAGCGTACTGGGCTAGGCGGCATCTCAAGGCGCATGAAATGACGAGTTAAATGCAACATTAAACTTCTAGGGTACGGCGAACAGAGACCCGAGTAGATCATTTTACGTTAAGGTTAATATAAGAATTCAGCGAAATTGTATCACATTTGTTCAATTTACGTCGCTCATATTTCAGATAGCGTATTGGGCTAAGCCGCACCGCAAAGCGCATGAAATGGCGAGTAAAATTCACTATTAAACTTCTAGGGTAGGGCGAACGGAGACCCGATTGGATCATTTTACATTAAGGATAATATAAGAATTCAGGGAAATTCTATCACATTTGTTCAATTTACGTCGCTCCTATTTCAGATAGCCTATTGGGCTAAGCGGCATCACAAAGCGCATGAAATGTCGAATAAAATGCACTATTAAACTTCTAGGCTAGGGCAAACAGAGACCCGATTAGATCATTTTACATTAAGGTTAATATAAGAATTCAGGGAACTTCTATCACATTTGTTCAATTTACGTCGCTCCTATTTCAATTAGCGTATTGGGCTAAGAGGCATCTCAAAGCGCATTAAATGGCGAGCAAAATGCACTATTAAACTTCTAGGGTATGGCAAACAGAGACCCGATTAGATCATTTTATATTATTGTTAATTTAAGAATTCAACGAAATTCTATCACACTTGTTCAATTTACGTCGCTCCTATTTCAGATAGCGTATTGGGCTAAGCGGCATCTCAAAGCGCATGAAATGGCGAGTAAAATGCACTATTAAACTTCTAGGGTAAGGCAAACAGGGACCCGATTAGATCATTTTATATTACGGTTAATATAAGAATTCAGCGTAATTCTATCACATTTGTTAAACTTACGTCGCTCCTATTTCAGATAGCGTACTGGGCTAGGCGGCATCTTAAAGCGCGTGGCAGGGCGAGTAAAATGCACTATTAAACTTCTAGGCTAGGGCGAACAGAGACCCGATTAGATCATTTTATATTATGGTTAATTTAAGAATTCAGCAAAATTCTATCACATTTGTTCAATTTACGTCGTTCCTATTTCAGATAGCGTACTGGGCTAGGCGGCATCTTAAAGCGCGTGGAATGGCGAGTAAAATGAACTATGAAACTTCTATGATAGGGCAATAAGAGACCCGATTAGATCATTTTATATTTTGGTTAATTTAAGAATTCAACGAAATTATATCACATTTGTTCAATTTACGTCGCTCCTATTTCAGATAGCGTATTGGGCCACGCGTCATCTCAAAGCGCATGAAATGGCGTGCAAAATCCACTATTAAACTTCTAGGGTATGGCAAACAGAGACCCGATTAGATCATTTTATATTTCGGTTAATATAAGAATTCAGCGAAATTCTATCACATTTGTTCATTTCACGTCGCTCCTATTTCAGATAGCGTATTGGGCTAGGCGGCATCTCAAAGCGTATGAAATGGCGAATAAAATGCACCATTAAAGTTCTAGGCTAGGGCGAACAGAGACCCGATTAGAACATTTTACATTATGGTTAATAAAAGAATTCAGCGAAATTCTATCACATTTGTTCAATTTACGTCGCTCCTATTTCAGATAGCGTACTGGGCTATGCGGCATCTTAAAGCGCGCGGAATGGCGAGTAAAATGCACTATTAAACTTCTATGATAGGGCAATCAGAGACCCGATTAGATCATTTTATATTTTGGTTAATATAAGAATTCAGCGAAATTCTATCACGTTTGTTCAATGTACGTCGCTCCTATTTCAAATAGCGTATTGGGCTAAGCGGCATCTCAAAGCGCATGAAATGGCGAGCAAAATGCACTATTAAACTTCTACGGTATGGCAAACAGAGACCCGATGAGATCATTTTATATTATGGTTAATTTAAGAATTCAACGAAATTCTATCACACTTGTTCAATTTACGTCGCTCCTATTTCAGATAGCGTATTGGGCTAAACGGCATCTCAAAACGCATGAAATGGCGAGTACAATGCACTATTAAACTTCTAGGGTAAGGCAAACAGGGACCCGATTAGGTCATATTATATTACGGTTAATATAAGAATTCAGCGTAATTCTATCACATTTGTTCAATTTACGTCGCTCATATTTCAGATAGCCTACTGGGCTAGGCGGCATCTTAAAGCGCGTTGAATAGCGAGTGAAATGCACTATTAAACTTCTAGGGTAGGGCGAACGGAGACCCGATTAGATCATTTTACATTAAGGATAATATAAGAATTCAGGGAAATTCTATCACATTTGTTCAATTTACGTCGCTCCTATTTCAGATAGCCTATTGGGCTAAGCGGCATCTCAAAGCGCATGAAATGGCGAGCAAAATCCACTATTAAACTTCTAGGGTAGGGCAAGCAGAGACCCGATTAGATCATTTTATATTTTGGTTAATATAAGAATTCAGCGAAATTCTATCACATTTGTTCAATTCACGTCGCTCCTATTTCAGATAGCGTATTGGGCTAGGCGGCATCTCAGAGCGTATGAAATGGCGAATAAAATGCACCATTAAAGTTCTAGGCTAGGGCGAACAGAGACCCGATTAGATCATTTTACATTATGGTTAATAAAAGAATTCAGCGAAATTCTATCACATTTGTTCAATTTACGTCGCTCCTATTTCAGATAGCGTACTGGGCTAGCGGCATCTCAAAGCGCAAGAAAGGGCGAGTAAAATGCACTATTAAACTTCTATGATAGGGCAATCAGAGACCCGATTAGATCATTTTATAATTTGGTTATTATAAGGATTCAGCGAAATTCTATCACATTTGTTCAATTTACGTCGCTCCTATTTCAGATAGCGTATTGGGCTAAGCGGCATCTCAAAGCGCATGAAATGGCGAACAAAATGCACTATTAAACTTCTAGGGTAAAGCAAACAGAGACCCGATTAGATCATTTTATATTACGGTTAATTTAAGAATTCAGCAAAATTCTATCACATTAGTTCAATTTACGTCGCTGGTATTTCAGATAGCGCACTGGGCTAGGCGGCATCTTATAGCGCGTGGAATGGCGAGAGAAATGCACTATTAAACTTCGATGATAGGGCAATCGGAGACCCGATTAGATCATTTTATATTTGGGTTAATACAAGAATTCAGGGAAATTCTATCACATTTGTTCAATTTACGTCACTCCTATTTCAGATAGTGTATTGGGCTAAGCGGTATCTCAAAGCGTATGAAATGGCGAGTAAAATACACTATTAAATTTCTAGGGTAAGGCCAACAGGAACCCGATTAGATCATTTTATATTACGGTTAATATAAGAATTCAACGAAATCCTATCACACTTGTTCAATTTACGTCGCTCCTATTTCAGATAGCGAATTGGGCTAAACGGCATCTTAAAACGCATGAAATGGCGAGTACAATGCACTATTAAACTTCTATGGTAAGGCAAACAGGGACCCGATTAGATCATTTTATATTACGGTTAATATAAGAATTCAGCGTAATTCTATCACATTTGTTAAACTTACGTCGCTCCTATTTCAGATAGCGTACTGGGCTGGGCGGCATCTTAAAGCGCGTGGCATGGCGAGTAAAATGCACTATTAAACTTCTATGAAAGGGAAATCAGAGACCCGATTAGATCATTTTATATCTTGGTTAATATATGAATGGAGCGCAATTCTATCACGATTGTTCAATTTACGTCGCTCCTATTTCAGGTAGCGTAGTGGACTAAGCGGAATCTCAAAGCGCATGAAATGACGAGTAAAATGCACTATTAAACTTCTAGGGTAAAGCAAACAGAGACCCGATTAGATCATTTTATATTACGGTTAATTTAAGAATTCAACGAAATTCTATCACACTTGTTCAATTTACGTCGCACCTATTTCAGATAGCGTACTGGGCTACGCGGCATCTTAAAGCGCGTGGAATGGCGAGTAGAATGCACTATTAAACTTCTATGATAGGGCAATCAGAGACCCGATTAGATCATTTTATATTGTGGTTAATTTAAGAATTCAACGAAATTCTATCACACTTGTTCAATTTACGTCGCTCCTATTTCAGATAGCGCAGTGGGCTAAGCAGCATCTCATAGCGCATGAAATGCCGAGTGAAATGCACTATTAAACTTCTAGGGTAAGGCAAAGAGAGACCCGATTAGATCATTTTATAATTTGGTTAATATAAGAATTCAGGGAAATTCTATCACATTTGTTCAATTTACGTCGTTCCTATTTCAGATAGCGTATTGGGCTAAGCGGCATCTCAAAGCGCATGAAATGGCGAGCAAAATGCACTATTAAACTTCTAGGGTATGGCAAACAGAGACCCGATTAGATCATTTTATATTGTGGTTAATTTAAGAATTCAACGAAATTCTATCACACTTGTTCAATTTACATCGCTCCTATTTCAGATAGCGTAGTGGGCTAAGCGGCATCTCGTAGCGCATGAAATGCCGAGTGAAATGCACTATTAAACTTCTGGGGTAAGGCAAAGAGAGACCCGATTAGATCATTTTATATTACGGTTAATATAAGAATTCAGCGTAATTCTATCACATTTCTTCAATTTACGTCGCTCCTATTTCAGATAGCGTATTGGGCTAAGCGGCATCTCAAAGCGCATGAAATGACGAATGCAATGCAATATTAAACTTCGAGGGTAGGGCGAACAGAGACCCGATTAGATCATTTTACATTAATGTTAATTTAAAAATTCAGGGAAATTCTACCACATTTGTTCAATTTACGTCACTCCTATTCCAGATAGCGTATTGGGCTAAGCGGCATCTCAAAGCGCATGAAATGGCAAGTAAAATGCACTATTAAACTTCTAGGGTAATGCAAAGAGAGACCCGATTAGATCATTTCATATTACGGTTAATATAAGAATTAAGCGTAATTCTATCACATTTGTTCAATTTACGTCACTCCTATTTCAGATAGCCTACTGGGCTAGCCGGCATCTTAAAGCGCGTGGAATAGAGAGTGAAATGCACTATTAAACTTCTAGGGTAGGGCGAACAGAGACCCGATTAGATCATTTTACATTAAGGTTAATATAAGAATTCAGCGAAATTCTATAACGTTTGTTCAATTTACGTCGCTCCTATTTCAGATAGCGTATTGGGCTAAGCGGAATCTCAAAGCGCTTGAAATGACGAGTGACATGCACTATTAAACTTCTTGGGTAGGGCAAACAGAGACCCGATTAGATCATTTTATATTATGGTTAATTTAAGAATTCAGCAAAATTCTATCACATTTGTTCAATTTACGTCGTTCCTATTTCAGATGGCGTCCTGTGCTAAGCGGCATCTTAAAGCGCGTGGAATGGCGAGTAAAATGCACTACTAAACTTCTATGATAGGGCAATCAGAGACCCGATTAGATCATTTTATATTTTGGTTAATATAAGAATTCAGCGAAATTCTATCACGTTTGTTCAATGTACGTCGCTCCTATTTCAAATAGCGTATTGGGCTAAGCGGCATCTCAAAGCGCATGAAATGGCGAGCAAAATGCACTATTAAACTTCTACGGTATGGCAAACAGAGACCCGATGAGATCATTTTATATTATGGTTAATTTAAGAATTCAACGAAATTCTATCACACTTGTTCAATTTACGTCGCTCCTATTTCAGATAGCGTATTGGGCTAAACGGCATCTCAAAACGCATGAAATGGCGAGTACAATGCACTATTAAACTTCTAGGGTAAGGCAAACAGGGACCCGATTAGGTCATATTATATTACGGTTAATATAAGAATTCAGCGTAATTCTATCACATTTGTTCAATTTACGTCGCTCATATTTCAGATAGCCTACTGGGCTAGGCGGCATCTTAAAGCGCGTGGAATAGCGAGTGAAATGCACTATTAAACTTCTAGGGTAGGGCGAACGGAGACCCGATTAGATCATTTTACATTAAGGATAATATAAGAATTCAGGGAAATTCTATCACATTTGTTCAATTTACGTCGCTCCTATTTCAGATAGCCTATTGGGCTAAGCGGCATCTCAAAGCGCATGAAATGGCGAGCAAAATCCACTATTAAACTTCTAGGGTAGGGCAAGCAGAGACCCGATTAGATCATTTTATATTTTGGTTAATATAAGAATTCAGCGAAATTCTATCACATTTGTTCAATTCACGTCGCTCCTATTTCAGATAGCGTATTGGGCTAGGCGGCATCTCAAAGCGTATGAAATGGCGAATAAAATGCACCATTAAAGTTCTAGGCTAGGGCGAACAGAGACCCGATTAGATCATTTTACATTATGGTTAATAAAAGAATTCAGCGAAATTCTATCACATTTGTTCAATTTACGTCGCTCCTATTTCAGATAGCGTACTGGGCTAGCGGCATCTCAAAGCGCAAGAAAGGGCGAGTAAAATGCACTATTAAACTTCTATGATAGGGCAATCAGAGACCCGATTAGATCATTTTATAATTTGGTTATTATAAGGATTCAGCGAAATTCTATCACATTTGTTCAATTTACGTCGCTCCTATTTCAGATAGCGTATTGGGCTAAGCGGCATCTCAAAGCGCATGAAATGGCGAACAAAATGCACTATTAAACTTCTAGGGTAGGGCAAACAGAGAACCGATTAGATCATTTTATATTATGGTTAATTTAAGAATTCAGCAAAATTCTATCACATTAGTTCAATTTTCGTCGCTCCTATTTCAGATAGCGTACTGGGCTAGCCGGCATCTTAAAGCGCGTGGAATGGCGAGTGAAATGCACTATTAAACTACTATGATAGGGCAATCAGAGGCCCGATTAGATCATTTTATATTATGGTTAATTTAAGAATTCAGCAAAATTCTATCACATTAGTTCAATTTACGTCGCTCCTATTTCAGATAGCGCACTGGGCTAGGCGGCATCTTATAGCGCGTGGAATGGCGAGAGAAATGCACTATTAAACTTCGATGATAGGGCAATCGGAGACCCGATTAGATCATTTTATATTTGGGTTAATACAAGAATTCAGGGAAATTCTATCACATTTGTTCAATTTACGTCACTCCTATTTCAGGTAGCGTAGTGGACTAAGCGGAATCTCAAAGCGCATGAAATGACGAGTAAAATGCACTATTAAATTTCTAGGGTAAGGCCAACAGGAACCCGATTAGATCATTTTATATTACGGTTAATATAAGAATTCAACGAAATCCTATCACACTTGTTCAATTTACGTCGCTCCTATTTCAGATAGCGAATTGGGCTAAACGGCATCTTAAAGCGCGTGGAATGGCGAGTAAAATGCACTATTAAACTTCTATGATAGGGCAATCAGAGATCCGATTAGATCATTTTATATTGTGGTTAATTTAAGAATTCAACGAAATTCTATCACACTTGTTCAATTTACGTCGCTCCTATTTCAGATAGCGTAGTGGGCTAAGCAGCATCTCATAGCGCATGAAATGCCGAGTGAAATGCACTATTAAACTTCTAGGGTAAGGCAAAGAGAGACCCGATTAGATCATTTTATAATTTGGTTAATATAAGAATTCAGGGAAATTCTATCACATTTGTTCAATTTACGTCGTTCCTATTTCAGATAGCGTATTGGGCTAAGCGGCATCTCAAAGCGCATGAAATGGCGAGCAAAATGCACTATTAAACTTCTAGGGTAGGGCGAACAGAGACCCGATCAGATCATTTTACATTATGGTTAATAAAAGAATTAAGCGAAATTCTATCACATTTGTTCAATTTACGTCGCTCCTGTTTCAGGTAGCATATTGGGCTAAGCGGCATCTCAACGCGCATGAAATGGAGAGTGAAATGCACCATTAGACTTCTATGGTAGGGCGAACAGAGACCCGATTAGATCATTTTACATTAAGGTTAATATAAGAATTCACGGAAATTCTATCACATTTGTTCACTTTACGTAGCTCCTATTTCAGATAGCGTATTGGGCTAAGCGGCATCTCAAAGCGCATGAAATGGCGAATAAAATGCACTACTAAACTTCTAGGCTAGGGCGAAGAGAGACCCGATCAGATCATTTTACATTATGGTTAATAAAAGAATTCAGCGAAATTCTATCACATTTGTTCAATTTACGTCGCTCCTGTTTCAGATAGCGTACCGGGCTAGGCGGCATCTTAAAGCGCATGAAATGACGAGAGAAATGCACTATTAAACTTCTAGGGTAGGGCGAACAGAGACCCGATTAGATCATTTTACATTAAGGTTAATATAAGAATTCAGCGAAATTCTATCACATTTGTTCAATTTACGTCGCTCCTATTTCAGATAGCGTATTGGGCTAAGCGGAATCTCAAAGCGCATGAAATGACGAGTGACAAGCACTATTAAACTTCTAGGGTAGGGCAAACAGAGACCCGATTAGATCATTTTATATTATGGTTAATTTAAGAATTCAGCAAAATTCTATCACATTTGTTCAATTTACGTCGTTCCTATTTCAGATAGCGTATTGGGCTAAGCGGCATCTCAAAGCGCATGAAATGGCGAGCAAAATGCACTATTAAACTTCTAGGGTATGGCAAACAGAGACCCGATTAGATCATTTTATATTGTGGTTAATTTAAGAATTCAACGAAATTCTATCACACTTGTTCAATTTACGTCGCTCCTATTTCAGATAGCGTAGTGGGCTAAGCGGCATCTCGTAGCGCATGAAATGCCGAGTGAAATGCACTATTAAACTTCTGGGGTAAGGCAAAGAGAGACCCGATTA